>VWZT01005777.1:661814-727664 GCA_013397055.1 Pachycephala philippinensis | reverse complement strand
CGCCCGAGGCGCAGCTGCGCCTGCTGCCCGACCCCGGCCCGGCCGCGCCGGCCCCCGCCCCGGAGCCCACCGCGGACCCGGCGCAGACCTATTGCGCCGAGCGGTGGCACTCGCTGTGCAGCTTCTTCGTCGGCTTCTGGGAGGGCTGAGCCGCCCCGGCCCGCGGGAGGGAGCGCGGCCGCCCGGCCCCCGCACCCGGACACTCCCGGCCTCGCCTGCCCTCAGCCACCGCCGCCAGTGCCCCCCGACTCTGTCCGCTCTCCTCTTTTACTCCCCAATAAAGCGGTAACTATTTTGTGACAAGAAGCTCGCGTAATTCTTTGTCTCGTCAAAGCCCTGTAACACCTGTAGCACTGTTACAGTGTGTGACCGACCCGGGTGAGAGCACCTAGGCACAGCTCGTGCATTCAAATACATTAACGTTTTTCAAAGGACAGAAATACGAAGAGACGGCTGTTCCCTCCCCAAAATCTATTTCTATGAGCCTAAAGTTTAAAGTTCCGCTGGAGTCGCCCAAGTAGAAAACCATACATTTGTACCAGAATGAGAAACAACTGAGACCTCACCAAACAGTAAGTCCTAGAAAAGTCTCTTTCTTGCTGATAGAGATTTCACAAGCTACATGAACCAGTCCTTTCCTGTTTCCCACAGAACAGTAGGTCAACTCTCTGTCTCCAAACAGGAACTTGAACAGAGTTGGGTGAGAAACCAGCTGTGAAAAGAAAGACTAAGAAACTAAGAAGCATCTAGGTACACAAACTGTATTTAGGAGATGAATAATAATTCACCTAGCTAATGGCATAGTGTTGAAATAGGAAAGTTGTTTTACCAAGGGAGAAGAGGGGTTTGAGATGTTAAATAGTTTATCCACACAAAATGGGGTACATTTTGGTGAGGAAAGCTGAAGTTTTCCTCACCTGCCTGGGGTCCTGCACAGCCCCAGACACCTACCCATGACTAGGAACAGTTGCAGACTCTTTCTGTACAGTTTTAAGGACGGCTGTGAGAAGGCCACCAAGAAGTAATAAGGATCTGCCCAGTGGCTCTCACGAGGATCTGGACTGTTGCATGTAGCTCTTTAGTGCCAAGGCAATTTCATTTACAGCAAATAGCTGCATAATCCTCAGCAGCTCTATGCAAAAGCTTCATCATCACTGAGTGTGATTCGGATGACTATATTTTTTTAACAACTGCTCGCTTTTCCTTCGTGTGCCTGTCACCCAAGCAGCCACAGAGTGGGCTGCTGGCCAGAGCATTGCACAGTACCTTGCAATAATGCTCAGCTTTGTTTTATTTCCATGGCCCTGGCATGGCAGCTTTGTGCAGTGCTGCTAGAGCTTGCATTTCTCACCATCAGATGCAAAGGTGGAACACCATGGCAACCAAGCTGATTACCCACATCACTCTGCATTTAAAAACCCAACTAGGAACTCTGAACAAATTCATTGTTTACTCAAGAGGGGGAAGAAAGAAGAGGATCCCTTACTCTATGTTTAACCACGATATTCCCCTGAGTCTCCAAAACAGCTCAAAGTCTTCCTTTTAGCACCACTAACTAATGAAATACCACGACCCAAGAGACTGTATTAATTGCATTTACTGTGGTTAATAACACCAATGCCTAGTGCTGAATAGCAAACAAATACTCAGTTTTTCTACTGAAAATCTGATCTGCAGATCCCAAAGGTTGGAAAACCATAGTGAGATCCTCAGATCTGTTGATAAAGGGGAAGACCATAGCTTTTTGCTTCCTAGCTCAACATTTTCATCCTCTCCCATGACTGGATAACAGCTGCCACCACAAGATAAGGCGACCAAAGCCAGAAATGTTTTGTAGCCAAGATGTTCACTTCCAACAGAAACTGTTCCTTTCTAGTCCTGTGGCAGCTCCACAAGATGTACTTGTTACACTGCCCACACCCACTCCCCACCCCCAGATTTATTCAGACCCCCAAATCTGCCCATGCACCCACTCTGCAGCCACCCTTTACCTCTGCTCTCCCACTGCAGCCGTGGCAGCCCTTCACCGCTCTTCTGGTTCCTGCCTTGGCTGGCTCCAGTCATCCCATCCTTCCCTCCTCAGCGCCTCCTGACTGTCCTCAGCAAGAAGAGCCAGTGCGACCAACCTGCCAGGCCCAAACCCTGACTGTTTATCCCCTAGGCCTGATAAACCCTTCCCTCCCAGAAGAGGGTGGTTCTGGGCATAATTAACCTTTCCCACATGCAGCTGCTGCTTGGGTTGTCATCACAAGGATGCTGCCAGCTGACATATCAGGACACTAGGTCTGTTTTTCAAGGAAAAGCATAAGCTACCTTAAAACAAAAACAAATTATTGACATTTTAGCTTCTGGAAATTGAATTCTGGGAGCTCTAACTCAGGAAGTTTTCAGAGGAAAAAAAAATTAAAATAATCTTTTTGCCATATTGCACACAGCATTGTTTTCTTTCCTCGGTATCTGGAGGTTCCAACAGAATCTCAAAAGCTGGCAATACCATTTCTCAATTCTCCTTTGGAGAGAAATCAATGATTCTGAATCTGGGCATGCAACTAGTGTGTCTGGCTCTCTTTATACATAGAAAGCCCTTGATCCTATTAAATAACACCAATCTCTCTTTCACCACCTTCTGATTTTGAAGGAACTTACAAGATGTTACTCTAATTTGCAAGGTGAAGGAAGGCAGTAAGCAGTCTTGCTATGTGAAGAAATCCTTTTCTATGAAGTGACATCAAAAATTAATAAATGGAATAACTCTTTCATCACTGTCTGAGCAGAGCTTCTCCCAGGATGGATCTGGAGTTGCAGATCCCAGACTTTGAGCGGTTCAGTCTTTTGTGCAAGTCCACAACAGGAATTACGCTTTCCTGGGTTCTGCACTAGGCACTTCCTTCTAGAAAATGCTGATTTTCCCTCTCAGTCATGTCTTCACAATTCCTCTGAATTCAGAGGTTCAACAAGTGAAATCTGCTCAGGCAGTCATAGTTCAACCCTCAGCTCTACCAGCTGTACTTGCCTTTATTTGCATATTTAATGTTTCCACATGTAATCATTTGACATTGATGTTTCCTACCCGAGTTTATGACCAACCTGTGCTGGGGAGCCTGCCAAAGGATGCAACGTTTTTGAAGATTTGTGGTGCAATTTAAAAGCCATCAGACTATTAACAAATAAGAATAAGGAGGAGGTACAAAAAGAAAAAAAGCAACTATTCAAGTCGGAGCTGGTTGGATAACGGAACCTGAAACCTTTGGGAATCTCTCTTTAATTGCCTCTGACATATTTCAGGCCTCCCTTGTGCTGTGAGCCCTAAGACTTACTGTAAAGCCAAGCAGCACATGAGGTGAGTGAATGGCAGGCTTTGTCAATTTGCCAAACAACAAATCCCCTCCTTTGTAATAATCTGGATTTTTAAGAATTCCAAGCTCAGTTCATGAACACAGTTACATGAAAGAGGCTTTTAACCATACAGTACTACACAGTTTAGATTAACCCTCCCAGCCCTCACACTCCTTCCTTACGTGGAAGGGATCTGTTAAGTACAAGTATGTATAAAATATCTACAGCTTTAGAAATAATTTCAGGGCTTAGCCTCATCCGGTCTGTGCTGTGCCTTGTGAAGTGTGGACAGTCTGCACTGCCTCTCAGAAGGCAGATATTTTGCCTAATTTATTTCAAGGCCTCAGCAGGTAAATGATGCACATTTCTTGGAGGGGGGAGGGTGTGAGAGGTGAGGCAGGCGCAGCCCGAGCTCAGCCCACATCCCTGATGGCTGAATAGCGGCACGGCCCGAGCCCCGGGCTCTGATGGGATCTGCTCCAGCCTTCCCACGGGAGAGAGCCCCCTGGGCGGCCCCATCTCCCCCAGGCTCTCACAGCCCCGGCCAGCAGCGACAAACACTGTGGATTGGCCCCCGGGGTCTCAGCACCCCAGGGAAACACTCAGCGTCTTCACCGACAGAAAATAAACAAACAAACAAACAAATAAATAAACAAAATCTCTTTATAGATGTATTTCAGAGCTCTGTCCTTGCTGCTGGCCCTTGCACCCTGGACAGGCACATGCGTTTATTTAACAAGGGCTCTGCTGCCTGCTGGGGCCCACACAGCACCATCCCACACCAGCACCCGGGCGTGCAGTTCACTCACCCATTTTACACCCACTCTAGAGCTGTCGGATCAGCCCGAGAAGCTTTTATGTTAATCTGCTGGAGGAAACCTAGGAATAATTGCTCCATGTAAAATAAGACTTCTTAGAACTGAGTTATAGTTAATTTTAGACTCTAACATGACATTATTTTCTATTTTGTCTGGCATAAAATGAGAAAATGTTTGATGGAATCATTATGAAAAAACACAGAACTAACTAATTTCTTATTACACATTCACAAAGTACTAAAATACCTATTTAACAAAGGAAATCCATAGGACAAACTCTGGTCCAATTATAGAGATCCAAATTCTAAAATGTAAAATTGTATGTAATATCTGCTTCAGCACACAATCTTAATTTAATAAAAAATGTCTTAAAGCATTTTATTCTCCAGATTATTTACAGAGCCCCTATTTAGTCTGACTACTGGACTCAGCAGATATTCTCTCATGAGTAAACGAAAGTCTTAGGGCTTGAATCTAAAGTATCTATAGGGCTTGAACTATTGGTTGAAAAAGAACAAAAAAAAAAATCCTACAGTAATTTCTTTTTTCAGACTGCAGTTGTAACATGATACATCTCATGTAACTAGAAAATACATGAGATGTATCATCCTCAGAGTTAGTTTTGTGAAAAGCAGGAGAAGACAGTGTAGGGGCTAACCTTTTAAAGCTGTGCTTCTTTTCAATTTAAAAAAGTACTGTGCACTTCCCAAAGTCACCATCCTTAGCAGCAGCATTATTTGCACTAACAGGAATAAATATAGCCTCAACTCCCTGTGTTTGCTGCTTCTTTCTTAATTTTAAGAGCAAAACATTCCAAAATTATGAATAAATTTATCACTAGTATTCTTTTGATGGGAAAAGAGTAACAAGACAGCCACACAAGAGAGTATTATTTCATGTTAGTCGAGACAAGATGTTGAGGATTTAGAGCTGATCTTTTGTTTCTGCTCAAAGACAAATGGTATAAAATTTATATGCATGCTTCTGTCCTGACAGCAAAGGGCTTCAGCACGGCTCTCGCTGAGAGCTAATGGCTCTTGGGGATGCTGCTCTCTGAAGTCCCTCGGCATGAAATGGTCTCTTGCAATTCATCTCCCGTTAATAGCAGCTCCAAGACTACAGTCTCTGTTTTTTTTAAAGTTCTTTTATCCCTGGCTGAAGCTGCCTGCGTTCTCATTGGAGCCGAGAGGGTGTAGTGTGAAGGTTTTCTCCCCTCAGCTCTATTCTCTCGCAGCCCTCAGCAGACGTCGGGACAAGCTGGAGGCCCTATGGAAAGCGGGGCCTGATGTCATCCCACCCAGCACGGGGCCAATGAACGCCTGCAGCCCCCGCCCCGCCACACACGGACACACCGACAGCATCTCAATGGCCTCGGGGCCCTTCAGAGCTCTATCGGGCCATGGCAAATGGCAGCTGCCACGGCACGGCTTCTTTCAATGGCCATCTCGGAGTCGGGAACATTGTGGTGCCACGGTCATGTAGCAAAACAGCAGCAGAAAACAAAAAGCAGTCTGGTTTAAGAAGGAAGTTTTTATAGACCTAAGGGAGATAAAGCTTCTCATTTTCATTTCTGGGAGACGAGGTAGCCCTGGGGTAGGGGTCAGCCACGTGCAGGGGGCACCTATGGGGACAACACAACTGAGACACCAAGGGGCTCCATCTGGCCCTTTCTGCCAGCACCAGGCTGGTGGGGACAGCCCAAATCACCTGGCATTGGTTGCCTTCTTTCTTTTAATGTGTCCATGCGGTAAACATGGCTTAGTAATGAAATAACATCACAAAATTAGGAGTATATGCCTAATGCTACCACAATATAATCTGTCACACCTTGGTCTGCCCTTTACATACTTACTCATACTTACTCCTCACCTGTCATGGTTGTGCAGAAGTTTCATTGCCTTCTTCATGCGCTTCGCTGCCTCAGGAGATCAGACTCTGATGCTCATGTAGGTTTCCACCTCTGTAGTTCCTCTGCCCACAACCTGATGGAGTGGTGGGACTCTCAGAGATGCTAATTCCTTTCAAATTATTCAAATTAAGATGCCAGTGTGGAGTAGGCTTCTTGAGGGAAATTTGGAGCTAACCCCTGAATGAGGTTAATGAAAATATTTCCATCACACATCAGTTGCAGTAGAAGTCATTTGCACTTGAGAGGAAGCACCAGCTAATTTTAGATCAGTG
Source organism: Pachycephala philippinensis (assembly GCA_013397055.1). Taxonomy (NCBI): domain Eukaryota; kingdom Metazoa; phylum Chordata; class Aves; order Passeriformes; genus Pachycephala; species Pachycephala philippinensis. The sequence continues at coordinate 721,329 of VWZT01005777.1, read as the reverse complement.
GAAGTGAGTAAAAAACTGGCATAGGTAACTTGGAAAATTAGGCTGGAAAAGTCAATTTCCTGTAAAAGGATAGCTCATTTATTTTTTATTATTACTGTCTAAGTAAGGAATAAGTACATAAAAATACTCTTTGTAAATTTGAAACAGTGATTTGTCAGATGACCTCTCTTTTCTAGGCACCTTGGGAATCCTGTTCAGCACACGCTTGAGCCACTAACCCAGTTATCCCACACAGGCATCCCAAGGCTGGGGAACATTGCTGACGCCATCACCTTCAGCCACCAGAACGTGTCCTTGCAGCTGGAAAAGGCAGCCTTGTCCTTCTCCTTGTTTGCTGCTGCACATGTTGCTATGTCAGTGCAAGTGTTTATGCAGCCACATCACGAATGAGATCAGGAAGCCAGGCTGGGTTGAAGCATTCTGGGGCAGGAGTGGTTTCAGCTGGGTCAGAGCCCCCAGGTGCTCACATGAGCCCGAGGGAAGGATGGCACAGGAGCTGAAGTGGGTGCCCAAAGACAGCCAAGCCTGGCTCTTTCAGTGACAGGACTATAATGGTGCACCTAAGCTGCATTTTACATCCTTCACTATCACTTCTACCCACCCCAATGGCTAAGAGCCACACTGGGGGCTTGAAGGGATGATGGTCACTCTTGGTGGCCAGTGTTCTTGTACAGCATCTTCCAGTCCTGGCCATGCTCTCTCCCCACCAGCTCTGCCATCCCACAGGGCCCCACAAGCCCCCTCTTCCTCCCCTGCTGTCAGCCTTGCCCTGGTGCTGTCTGGGGCTCAGTGTCTCCAGCCAAGACCCTTCCCTGTCCCCTGGGAGGAGGCTTTGTCCTGTGTCACCACTCAGGCAGACCATTGGGAGCTTGTGAGGGGTGCGTGGCCATTGTCACTCAGCATACACAGCAAACTGAAACCATCTCTAGTCCAGTGACAAGCACAAACTATATTTCAGCAACACTGGCTGATCACCATAGAAAAAAAAATTAAAAAATCATGTTGTCTAGGTCTTGTGTGGGGAGGGGATGAAGAGACAGGGATTTAAGGCTAACAGAGTTTTCAGCCAAGTTTCTATTGATTAAATTAACCTTTCTTCAATAATTGCTTGAGGCTGTAGAAAGGTAGCTTCTGTCAGATCTTCTCTCTTTAACTCCTAGGGACAACTTTTGTGGACTTTCATAGAAATGCATCATCATTCAACTTCGTGTGTGTGTCTCTGTGAGCTCACCCCAGGGAAGAGCATCCTTCCCTTAGCAAAACTGCTTTTACAACTGCTGCTGCTCTTGAGTTGCATTAAGGTCGTAGCTGGAAGAAGTCAGAGCAAGTAGTATGATTTCTGCTAGGCCTGTTAAACCAACACAGCTGTGCCACTGCCATGACTGACTGGAAAAGTGTAGGATGAAAAGGGAGAAAGCCCCCACTGCCTCCCAATCTATTAAAATGAGCCACAAACACAATACTAATGTGGTAAGTCAGGGCAATATGCAAATGGCTGTATGTCCCAGAAACCCTAATCCTATCAAGAATGCAGAAGATGTTAATTTGACCATCTTTCACAGCTCATAAATCTATCTGTAGCAAAGCCAGGCTGCCAGATGTCATCCACTAGCACTTCTTTGAGGTTGGCAGTCTCCGCATAGATGCCCGATCATGCCTCAGTAAAGACCAATAAAGAGCATTGTTTGTGTGGCCTGAAAGCAGCTTCTCACATTTTGCTACAATAGAGGAAAACAGTGGGAAACGTGAATGACTGATTGGCAGAACTGGTGGTCTTGGTTGTCCTGCTTTCCACATACGGAGCTACAGATTTCACATGCATTTTTCATCATCAACATGCAGATTAGCCTACCTTGTTCTCAACAGTTAGTGGTGTGTGTTCCCCAACTTAATTTTTTGAATCCTAAACTATAAATACAAGATGGACATCGTTCCTTTTCTCAGGCAGATATTCCTTATTTACTTCAAACTACTTAAAAGAGCAAGCAGCTTTATTATTATGTGATCTTACTCCTAAGATTTAACTTTGAGAATAGAAATATTCTATTTCAAAGCACGCAAAGGTCTGTAAACAAAATACCTCTAGAACTATATACTCATTTTATCCTTCTCAAATACAAGCTTTAAAATTACCAGTTGAAATTTAGCTTCTTTAATACCAGCCAGAATTTATCTAATTTTCACAATGAGGGTGGTAAAACAGTGGCACAGGTTGTTCAGAGAGGTGGTAGATCCCCCATCCCTGGAAACATTCAAGTTGGACAGGGCTCTGAGCAACCTGATGTAGTTGAAGATATCCCTGCTCATTGCAGGGGTTTGGACTAGATGAACTTTAAGGATCTCTTCCTACCCAAACCATTCCAGGATTCTATGATAATTTACTTTTAAAAGGTGTGTATTGAAAGCACCACAGCAGATATTTTTGTGTGAAATTACCTGGGAGCAAGGTGGGTGAACCTCACTTTTATGAATTGAAATGTCTTTCAGCTTCTCAGTGGTTATCATGACTACCACAGAACTCAGTGTCAAATCACTTTATGACAGAGTTGGGCTGAAAAAAGAAACGAGACAAAATTATAAAGAAAGCTGTAGAGAAACAGGAATTTCCAGCAATAAAAATGACACGTGACTGTCTGCTATTACAGGTACAGACATCCCCATGGAAACTGCTGTTCATTTAAGATGTGTGCATTCCTGTCACAAGCCACCCACATCGCTTCATTTTAGATCATGAACCTGCAGCCCCACACAACAGATTTCTCATGCTTCTTCAGATCAGACAGAGGGTCTAGAGAGGGGCAGGCTCTGAACTGAGAAGCTGAGGTGCTTAGTGCTGGCAAATCCCTGTTCTCTGCAACAATGGAGAACGTGCAAAAGGCAGCCACAGTAAAATAAATAATTCTGATGGGTCTAAAGAGACAAAATGCTGTACCAAAGGAGAAACCTGAATAAAGTCAGTTTTAAAACTGACTCATTAAAGGACATAATGAATTTGCTTGGGAAATCCTGGTTGCATTTTACTGTTAGAATTCGATATGACGGGAGAATATATTGTGAAAAGATGATAACTATTCTGCTTGATAACCTTAAAACACCAGTATTGCTAAATTATGGTATAAATATAGTGCTGAGTAATTTTTCTGAGACTAATGGAATTATACAGCAAATGTGTGTTTACAGATAGGAGATAATTCATTATACTAAAACCAGTAGGTCAGTGAGTCCAAACCCACTATTTTAACAGCATTTTAAGTTGGTTAAAGATGCTGAACCACAAACTCCAGAAAATCTGTACTGTAAATTCAGTCCAGTGCAGGAGACATATTAAGAACTATTTTGTAGTTTGTTTTTTTTTTTAAGGAAAATATGTTATTTATTGATATTGCAATAAACCATCTGTAATACATAACAATGCACCCTGTTACACAAGCAATAATAATTAAGCTGTTACTTGTACAAACTCATACCATTATTCTTTCTTCTTTACAAAAAGCTAAACACAACTGAAACTTGATATACGAAATATTTAACTCATACATTTTGTTCAACTCCTTTACTGAAAAGGCAGTATTTCTGAGAAAAGGGAGGGAAGTCTCAGAAGACAGAGAGCAGGCATACCTAAATCCATGAGTTTATGGATCATTTAGTAGAAGTCCTTGGCTTTAAAAATTTGCCCCATGTACAAGGTTCTCATATCTCTTGCAAAGTACTGTTCTGATTTCAGTATTTCTGCTGGACTATGTCCCTACAGCGGACACACGGTACTTACAATAAATAAAACTATCCAAAACTTTTTCATGTCCCTGAATAAAACTTTTTACAGTAAGTGTGAAATTTTCCTTTTAACTGAAATATTCCACTTAACTGCTCCAGTCTGAAATTACTATTATTTCTTTATTTTATAAACATCTGTTCTTTTTACTAGTGTTCCCAAATTTATAATTGACTAAGAACACTTTTAATAGCAGGTGGTATTTCAGAAGTGCTTTGCAATATGGTCTAATACACAATTACATTAAAAAAGCAGGTTTCCATATTTGTCCAATCCTATCCATAATGGGTTATTCCCATTAGAACTCCCCCCTGGGACTTATCTGTTCTGTGCTACTATTGAGGATTGCTTGAAAAGAGCTAGCTCATCATTCTGCCTCTCCATCTCATTTTGAGTCTGATTATACAAATGCCAAGAGGCTTTTAAAGTTACTCAAAATGCTTACATGGCATATATACGTAGGATGTTGGATAGAAGGTTCACGGTAAGTTTATTTCAGAAATTCAGCAATCTGACACACTTAAGAGCAGCACATTTCTCTAATTTTGCCTCCTTATCAAGACACTTGGTGCCTTTCATTCTAATTTAGTGTGGACTATCTCAGACCTGGTGGTGTACCGCTGACCAGATTTTCTCTGTTAATGTAGTTGCCACCACTCTGAGACGCTCGGTCAATTACACACACCCACCCACACCCCTGCTCCCTCCTTTTTTTAAACCTCGTTTGTTTTCAAGGTCTGTTCTGCAACTTTAGAAATCCACCTTGTGTGCTAAATGGTTCTCCATTCAGAGATTTACTCCCCACAGAACATCTTTTCTTAGGACCTGTGTTTTTGCAGTTTCTAGTGCACTTTCACATTCGTAATCTTTTGAAATAAGCTTTAGCATTAGTCCATTTAGTTTGAAGTCAGATTTATTTCACTTTTTGATTACTGGTTTTAGAATCTTTGCATCAAATAACACCTTCTACACAATGTGTTTTAGGGGCCTCATGTTATTACTGGAACTATACTGTCTGTAAAGCTGCACTTATTTATGTAGTTCATTGATTATTTATAAATCTTTTAAGTTTTAGTACCCAACTGCTAAGTAGGTTTTTTCCCTTAATACTGAATTAGACTTTGTTTTATGAAAACAAGTGCTTTAATGAATACTTGTTATTCAAAGTAAAGCTCTTTAATTTCAAATCTAATTAGTTAATTTCATGTTTGCAATGCTTCAGTAAAACACTTTCAAATACGGAACCACTATCAGACATTGGTCATCATATACAGGTTTATTTCTTTAAAGATGACACTTTTGGCCTGCTTAGTAGCTCACTCTGTTATTAACTAAAACAATACTTGATGTAACTGCTGTCAGCTTCTACTTTGACTAACTCAATAATTAAAAGCTATTAGATATAACATCCTCCTCAGTTGGGTCATAAATATTATATAGACGAATTGATTTACTGTTACTTGTTTTTGCAACAAAATCTCTTTTCTCCTTTCACAGAATCAATTAGATTGGAAAAGACGTCTGAGACTGAGTCCAACCTATTTGCTTAATTTATTTTCCTGCTTAATTTACTTACCAGCTTCTTTATCAGGCTAGTAAGAAATTCAACTTCCGTACACATCTATTGATCTATAATGCCCACAGCACCAAAAAATTGAATAAATTTCTTGTTGTGAAATAAGCTTCCAAACGCAATACTAGCAAATGATACCTTTTTGAAAAGCAACTGGACAACATAAAGGCAGACACCTCTAGCCCTGAAAAAAGCAACTACTTTCAAGTTCATTTCTCATGCTATCAGCTACACTATTCAGTATTAATCCTTCCCCACATGTACCACCCCAGATCTGTACACAGTATTAGCAGCTGACACGAAGCTGCTTTTCCAGCTAAAAAAGGCCTCAATCACACATTCTTAGGCACTGGTGCATCTTCTTTTGCTCCTTAAACAATTCACAGTTATTTTAAATGTTAAGGGTTGCAAATACTACCACCATGATCTTTTGAAATGGTCTTAATATCTAATAATCTTAATGGTCCTAGCTTAAAAACCCTGCAAGCAAGCATTCCCCTGGCTGTGTCACTGCACATGGCAGGAGCCACTCCAATCACCTTTGCTGTCACCCAGGAAGATCCCAGCTGAAACACACTCATAAATGTACCAGTTTTATCAAGATTGCAGACGGGGAGATGGATGTGACCTCCACTTCCTTCGAATTTTCTGGCTGCACTGAACTCCCCACCTCCCCATATACCTCCTACCACTATACAGAATCCAGGTGGATAATTTAATGTGACATACTTTGCTCTTATGCTGTCTACTGGAGGTTTTCAGCTTGTCTCTGATAATCAATGCTTCCTAACCAAAGTTTTGAAGAACTAGGGCGCAGGGCATTTGCATTTGGTATTTAAATCCTATTTCTTTTCTTGCACACACTTTTTCCCAGGTCTAACAGTAGTGTTTTGAATAGGCTGCAATTTTCCCCTTCTAAAATGTGTGTGTTCTTCTCAAGATGAGCCCTTTTGAAATCCCTGTAATGTCTACACATCAGTGTTTGCTTTTTTATGTCAAACATAAATTGGGAAGCTGATGTACCATGATTACCTTGGCCATTCCTAACAATTATATTTGTTATTCCTACCATGCCTTTTCAGTGCTTGTAGAATTCACCCTTCTTTTTTGGCAGGTTATTATTTCTTCTGTTCTCTCCCTCCTGTCTTCTCTCAGTTGCCAACCTTGCCCTTTTTAGGGCAGAACTTGTTACCTTCAAACCAGTCATCTACATGCTTTTTCTTTTTCGTTCATGTTCTGTTCTGGCTGCCTGTAGCTTTTTCTGATCTAGTGAGCCACAGGGAGAGGGAAGAAACCCCTTGATACTCTCATAAGCACCACTGCTTATGCTTGCTGCACAGGGGCAAGAGGTACACGCCTCCGCTTATGCCCACTTCCCTTGCTGGCACCACCTCCACCTCCTACTGCAACTTAAGCACAGCTCCAAGAACCACAGAGGGGCAGACCTCAGTCAGTTTCACTGCCAGGTCACTGAAGGCAAGAAAGCAGCCTTGGCTGCTTCAGATCAACACCAATCAAATCTCTATAATATTTTTTTTTCACTGGAATGCAGCAGGAAAGGCATCCATGGGGCTGTTTCCAGCAAAAGAGAAAATCCATTTTATTTACTTATTAAATTCAGGAGATGAGCTGAAGAAGGGGAAACGCCTCCTAGGCTGCACCACCTGCACTGGCAATGATGGTCTGCTGGAAAAGTCACTTTTAAAACTTTTTTTTTTCACAGAGTGAGCAAGTGTGTGTGTACTTACAGATATACATGGCTAATGAGCAAGCTCAGGGTAGAAAAGACCATGGCCAACTCCTTTACACACAGTCATTTGCATTCAAAATGAGTGCCAACATACCTCTTGAACATGCACTATATGGATAATCTTAACTTCTTCAATTATATACAAGAGTGTAGTTGAATTTTTTTTTGATTTCTAAGAAAGAAAGTCTAACTTATGAGTAAATATTTTAAGCAAAGATCCTAATATTTCCAGTTTAATTGTACTACTTGTTTTCATACTAATTATTTAATTAAACAAAAACAAATCTAACGTAGAATGGAAAGCTAATTTTTTACAGCCTAGACAGGTGGAATTTTCAGGATCAATTTTATCAGAAGTTGTGCTGCCAAGACCCTTTAAAGATTTTCACTACCACTGATCTTACCAAGCATATGCTTTCCTGCCCTCTAGTGCTCATGTCTATTTAAGTCTTCTATATAAACCTGGTTTTGGAAACCTACCACTATATAAATGGTCCTACTGAAGTAAAAATTACTTACTTATTGCAACACTACCAGTGATCTAAACAGTTCCTTCTGTTGTTGCTCATGTATGTATCACACCCATGCAGTTATCTGAAAGGTAAGACTCTTCAGGTTACTTTTCATTTTACAAAACCAATGTAAGCAAGTTTTCTTTCTCAGTTCTGGACCATATAATGGAGCTCTAAGTGCACAAATTGAAGCGTACTTCTGGGTTTATTACTAACACATTTTCACTCCTAGCTGTTAGTTAGCCATATATCAAACTACAAGTTTCCACAGTATTTACAGGTTTTCATCTACATTAAAAGCTCTTCTATGTAATGCAATTAATTTTGCCTCCAGTGATGCAGTTTGTTACAGCACTGTGCATGCTTACATTTAAAACAACAGGTTAACATACTACATCTGTAATTACTCCCATGCTACCAGAAACCAGTGAATTAAATTTATTTAGTGTTAAATGGATATGGAATGTCACACAGTACATGTAAAGACACTTCAAGATGAGTAAAGCAGAACTAATTGCACAAGGGATTAAAGGTTCACCTCAACAGTCAGTATTATCAAATCATTACAGCTTCCATCTTCAGAGTGCAAGGTATGTCATGCAAAAAAACAGCTCAAAAAATCCCCAAACAGACAAAACCAACATTGTGGTACCACTTAAAATGCTATCATACCACAATATTTTACAAGACATTAGGTGATCATTCATATAGAATGAAGCATTTTAGCAATAACAAAAAAGTTTTAAACATAATTAACAGATTTTGCATGAACACAAATTCCAGCATTACTATACCTAAGGAACAGGCAACATGCTGGGAGAAAGTACCTAAAAATCAAAGCCTTTTTTATTCATAGCCAATATTACTTTCTGCAAGAATTCTGCAATCTTATTATTCAGTTTCCTCACATAACTGGGTAAGGTTCAATACATTTTTACATAGAGCATAATCACATAACCACCACATCAGCAAGAGGATTTCATTATCTTGACCAGTTACTACATTTAAAACCATGGTAAGATAACATGCCCTGCAAACAAATTGTCTTCTGGGACAGTGTTCTGTATGTAGAAATATTAAACAACTAAAATATACTCCTACCCACTTCAACCCCAAGTAAATTATAATTTGTATTTACATATTTTTGAAATATGTAGGTAAAAACTGCAGACGGAAGAAAAGCAGAGTAGACACGAGAGCTATGAGAGCGCTGACTGAACGGACGGGCGCAGTCAGGAGCCCCGAGTGAGACCTGGACAGGGGCTGGCTGTACCTTTTGCACTCTTCCTCTGTCGAAGGGGCCTCACCAGGGCTACCAAAGGCAGCTGCTGCTGGGGCAGAGCTGCTCCTCCCCTCCCAGCTGGCTGAGCTGGGAGCAGAACCGTGCAGCCCGACCAGTTCCACTCAGCTGAAAGCAGACAAAACACACTCCTACACACCTGCTTCAACCACAGCTTGCATGTTAACATGGAAGAGACACAGGAGATGACAGGATGGCTTTTAACATTTCCACCTTGCAATGCTCATATTCTGAGGGCACCAACAGGTAGATTAATCTACCAAAATAAGCATACAAAAAAGGCCAAGTTGTTTGCCCTCGTATTAGGAATAAACTATTTAACTTCCTGGCTTAAATGTAAGCAAGAGAAACTCAAGAAAGAACTTCTTGAGGTTAATTTTCCATCTACATTCAAAGAAAATAATTTACTAAAACGGTAACTTGCAAGGTCTACTAGCCTTGAAGTGAGGATACAGGTTAACTATACCTATAGCTAAATAAAAACTTCAAAAGACATTTTACAGAAATAAAATATGCAACTCTAGGAAGTAGGTGGAAAACCACTTTAGTATTTGTATGGAACATTCTATTTTCATAGCCCATCATTCTCAGGAATGTATATTTCATAAATAAAAATAGAGAACAAAAATTCGTGTATTCAATCTAAAGTTGGATATTTCTAAACTTCTTCAGATAAAATTTGCTTTTTTCCTCACAATTAAGTGATAAAACCTGAAAAAATTTTGACTTTTCAATCTATCTTGCATGAGAAAACACAGATGAACAAACCAACATCTGGAAAGAACATTTTGTACAAGATTGCAGTTCTAAAACACTTATATTACAAAGCAATGTAAATAAATACCAGGCTAGTACAAAAGCTCTTATTTACAGTTTTACAAATGAAAACGTTTTCAGTGTAAATGCAGTGTTTTAAAGAACACAGTATTAGTAAAATGAGTTCCTGTATAGACCATTACAATTTCTGCTAGATTTGAATGCAGTATTGTATAAAACCATTGTTTCAAGTTAATTTTTGTTTATAATTTAGTACAGCCAAACCCCAGTTTATGCCTGGAATGGTATCTGTTAAAGTGCTGAAAAAGAGGACATTTCTGAAATTTTAGAAAAACATACTGTACATTATTAAAGCTTTATCAAGTCAAAACGGGTATATTTTGTTCACATTTGCTACCACACCACCTGGGAAAGGGAAATTTTTCAACAAAAGCTTGTAATTATTGGGATGGCAGCCATTGATATCTTCGCATCCAAAGTCTGATGGTTTCCCACAAGTAACTTGTCTTAAGCTTCAGTGGTGGTTTCAGGTTTCATAATCTGGTAAGTAATCAAGTATTCTGGATAAGCCTGGAAGAATGACACACACATTTTTTATTACTATTTCATTCTCTGGATAAATTCAGAATGTTTGTTACAGAGGAGAAAAAATTATTAATGCCAGAGGAAAAAAGGGCAGAACGTCAAAGGTAAAAATCCTTGGATCATTCAGGGAAGATGCATCCTTTCACCTGCAACCACAGCTGGAGTTTGTTCTAAGACAAAAGCAAGTCCTAGCAGCTCAAACCTAGGAAAACTGCCCCCAATGCATTACATGCCTTTGAAAAAGACAAAAGAGAGTCTGCAAAAAAACCCCAAAAGCTATTTACCTGCTCTCCTCTGTAAATGACATATTCTGCCAATGCCAATCCATTTACACTGGGCCGCCCAGTTACTGAGTGATGTCCTGGGGGAGAATGAGCCATTTTCATAGCACTGAACTGCAGGAAGGACTTGCCCAACGTTACACGACAGAAGAGCAACTGCCTGTGTTGAAAGTGAAAAGGGACCATGAATACACAATGCTTATGACCTTGAACCTTGAAGCCACTTTAGTCAGTCTTTGTAGTTCATAAAATTCTCAAGTCCTGTTTTGCTGAACAGAAGTTACACTCACTTTGGAATGCTCTAGCCCAAGGAAAGGGTTGGTAGTGACATGGAAAAATATTTATCTTAGTTACTGGAAACAGCACGCTTAACAATAGACTCAGAGATTGCCACTATCTTTTCTTTATCTGTTATTTATTTTCATTTGTCTGCGTTTTTTAGAAAAAGTTTTCTATCCCTTCCCCCCATTACTCATCCTGACAACATAATTCACAAGTGCTCTAATGCTCGATTTGTATCCAACAGCCAAGTCAACATCAAGGCCAAACGCAAACTCTAGGTCAATGCAAAACAGATTAGCTCAGATTAGCATTTGTCAGTTTGTTATGCTGTTTTCACTATTAAAAGACTCAACAAGGGCTCTTCTTTCTGTACATATGTACCTACTACAATGACAATGGAATCCTGGCATTTTTATAAACCAAGGTTACGTACCATTTTACTCTGCCAAAACTTTTGCTTTTCCTACTCTTTGCAGAAGACAAACTAAAAACCCCTTCTTATTCAAAACTTTAGAAAACATGAAAAGACTCTGACATCCTCTGTAACTCTGGAAGATGATTCTCATTATTTGAGAGTGCCAGAAAAGAATAAGCAACATGAAAAGGTGCAGTGACTCAAAGGAGGATAACCTTATCCTTGTACACCAATGCAAAACAGTATGCACACAAACACAAAATATTCTTCCGGTTCAAATGACTGCCAGCACCAAAACTGACTCCATGACCTAAGAGTTTTTTCTGAACTGATGGTGTTGGTAAGACATAACATGTGTTTCTGTTGAAAAGTGGATTCAAGAACTCAGTGGCAGAATCCACAAATTCACATCTCTACTTCAGTGAGTGAAAAAGCAGTGATGTGGGGCTGACCGTTACAAAGTACATCTACCTCAAAGAAATACTGCATCTGAGTATCTCTGAATTTATCCTTTCTCTGGAACAGACAATGAACTAAACTCTCATATTGCTGCATCTTTCCCATAAGCAGCTAGCAGACCCTCTACACTCTCTGGCTCTCCAAGTCTGATTTTTTATTAAGGGCAAAGATATGGTTAAATGCACTGAAGATGGTTGAAGATTCTTTAGGACTTGAATGTCAAAGTTTTCTGAAAGTTTCTGTTAGGCCCAGCATGCAGAGAGTACTGAAAAAGTTTGGTTACCAAGCAAATCTTCAGAGACAGACTGCTGCATTGATGGTCTAGGACTATCAAAAGCAGAATGAGATTCTTTTGAGGGACTTACCTGTGGCAAACATAACAAGATCTGTCTTTGTGAATTGGACATCCAGTGCCACCTCCAATTCCATATACATATTGATTGCTTTTGGAAGAATTTTCAGCAAAGTAAATCCCAGCTCCAAACATGCCACCTATATAGGCATGTCTCTCATCAAAGCCTTTGTGAATGATTGCATTCACAAACGGGGAGCCTAAGAGAAAGGAAGTAAAATATTGAAAATACAGTACACAGATTTTTGTACGCGTCACAGTTCAATCATCTGTTTCTACTGTGTTGGGAACTATGCAGCCTTCCTTATGAACATGTATTGTGAACTTTGCTCATCAGGACAAGCTCTGTATTTGTGCACAGAAGAGCCTTCAATTGGCTTTAACTTGCTAATGATAAGCTATCTTTTCTGGATAAAACCAAGAGAACACACAAAAAAATCCCACCCCAAAACAACCTACAACATAACGAAGTTTGATCTTTAATAATTTTGGTCATACGGCCGATAAAACAGACTCAAGGAGGCACACTACTTAATCTTCGTTCATAATTTCTTAAATGTTTTCACTTAGGTCTTAGTCGCCTTCGGGGAGAGACGAGATGCAAATTTCAGAAGAATGATACAGTTCATTGTATCATCCCTTGTGAAATATACAAACACTTGTTCATAAAAACTCATGGAAAACCTAGAACCTACTTCCATTGAGGAAATTTACTTTGAGACAGTAGAAACCCTTCAATAAAGAGTGCTGATGTTGAAATAAGTTCATAAAGTGCATTTCAGAATCTCACCATGAAACAGCATCCTTTCATTAGCATGGTTATGATTCTCTTCAGAGACCTCTTTCCTCCTGTGAGTGTATCTTTCCCATAGTTTTTTGTTGCATACTTTCTGAATCTGGAACAGTCAAAATGAAACTGAAAAATTCTGTTCACTTTACTGGACAGATGTATATCCTATAGCCACTATATTCTAGTACATTTACACTGCCACTTGAAGAAGAATACTTTCCTTGGAACTCAATGAAACACAAACTGACTTATCCTGCACAAGTTGATTGTTGTAGTATGACAAGTAAATGCTTAAGAATCAGTTAATTTTACATAGCTCCTTGTTAATAATCCTTAAATTAAATATTCCCTAATTTAAATTTAGCAGGCTCAGTCACAATTCTTCTTGGTGCCAAATCACTAGTAAAGAGATCAATCAGTTAATTAAGAAATGCCTTCCATGAAGACTTGAGAAACACTTCTAAAAGAAAGTAAATTACATACTCCCTGCAGAGGTATGCTGGACACTGCAAAGTCTTGTGCACGTAGGTATAGCATAGCAATTCCACTGGGAAAACTGCAACTTCAGAATAAAACTTAGTAGTACTTACTTGCAAATCAAAATCTTCATGATACTAATGAAAATTACCATTACTTCAGAAGTAAAACCACATAAACACAAAACAAAATTCCATTTGATTATTTAAACTTGTCTACTGCCTGTTTTTTCATGCTTGTTTGACATTAAATCAAGCCAAAATAAGAGTACCTAAGTTTTACTTTCAATTTTTGTGATTTTTCCTGCCATTCTCCCTCAAAAGAAACCGTCTTGTTTCCTATAAAACCTTCTGCCTTTTTCTTCAAAAATTGTGCAGTTTTCTGTGAGATCCTTCTATGTTAATTTCTCATGAAATTTCTTCCTGACTATTAACCTGTAAGTAGCTTTTCCATATAAACTTAGTCTTTGAATTTCCCTGGAACATGATCTTTATCTTGTGCATGTCTCAGACTGGCACATCTTCTCACATTATGGAACTCAAACAAGTATAGAACATTTTATGGATATGTTACTTTTAGACAAAACTCCAAAGGTGTAAAACCAGTAGCCATAAAAAAACAACAGCCACCTTTAAGATGTTGTATCTATTGAAGACTCCACCAGCATGTCCTCCATCTCTGTGCTCTCGGACAGTACTCTGCATCTGAAGATTGAGAATTTAAGGAGGATTACATTCTATCAGAACACATTCAACACACATTTCCTTTACACAAGTCAAATAATGAAAAGAACTAATTATGTATTAAAACAATTTAAAATCGTAAGAGAAATTTTTAGGCAATGACTGTATGTTAAGTAACACCAGATTTTGTGGATGCACTTGATTTTTTGTTTAATGATTAAAAGAAAAAACCCAACATATTTTGACTGGTCCACGGTCTAGTTTTCAAACTGGAGAAGACTGTCACTAATCTCTTTACAATTGTGTTTCTTCAGAATTTTGCCTTGTGTGATTACGACACTTTTAAATCACTTTCTTTCAAACCATGTATGACAGACATGCAATCCATTGGTGGCATAGAATTTATATTACATTGAAGAAATTTGGTATATAGTAGAGGTTTTGAAAATAGTACAAGCAATAATAATATAAGAAAAAAGTTACAGACATCATGAACACAGATCATAAGTGATGCAAAGTCAAGAATATGAAGTATCCTTATGCAAGCTTTCATAAGCTAAATGATGTTTACTGCACTGTTAATTTGTCTAGCAATACTTCTTTATCTACTTCTTTAGTAGCAATAGCAAAAATACTGAGACTACAAAGGATGGCATATACCTCTTCTTCTACTGACTGAAATTCCTTGTCTTCGGTGGAAAGGTCTATGAGAATAGTTCCGCTACCAGAAGTATTTAGAGTCAGGTATGGGTTAAGTCCTGTGAATGTAATAAAACACAGCAACAGTGTCAGAAACTGCAATCATTTTCTCTAATCTGTGGACACTGATCAATCCTTCTCTCAGCAAGAATACTCATTTCAGATGCACTAACCCACTTGCCCATGCTTAGCTCAGTACATTAATGCACACAACAGGGGAACTACTTGTAAGCACTTGTTTACTTCGGAGTTCATCTCAACTCTAGGCAGTGACACAGCAAGCAACCAGTCCCTGTACAGAGTCCACAACTACTGATGGCAGTGGCATCATGAAACAGGAAAAGCAACTTGAAGCACTAATTCAGGAGTGTTTTTCCCATGGTCATGCAGAAAGAACTGACGAAAGAACTAAGTCTGTCAACCCAAAATGCTTGAGCCTGGTATTGGAAGCCTAAAAAATAATGAATGTTTAAAGGAAACTTCTTAAATGAAGCATACTGAATTATGATGAATTCAGGACTCCCAGGACTGTGCTGATATCAACAGTCCTACACAAATAAAGAGGCTTTAGAAGTAATTTTAATGTAAGCTAAAGCTGTTGAACAAAGCAATTATGTTAATTTTGGTTCACTGAAAGCATACCAACTCTATTTTTAAAGAAAAGTGTAAGAATTTCAACTGGCTTTCTTGAATGAGCAAAGATAGCATTCTGTGGCAAGACCCAATGGTACATAACAGGCCTGAACTCATCAACAGAATGTGCTCTGCTCTTCGGAGTGCCTTGATGAAGATAAACACTCCCTATCTCAAGGAGCTTATGAGCATTTTGCACTAGATCGACACTTTACCTAAGTAAACACAAAACAGTGACCACAGAGAAAAAATATGAATCAGAGAACTGAAAGGCAAGAATTCACAGCATAAATAAAAGCACTCAAGTTTCAAGTCAGAAGACATTCTTACCATTTGAAGTGCCATGTTCTAGGTCAGGTTTTATTACCAATTCTTTTTAATGTGATACAATTTGAAACAATGTAAGTAATTTATAAAAATTTATTATGTAAAGGCAGTATTATGTGATAATTTAAAATAAGCATATACCTTGTTGTCCAGAAATAAGTCTTTCAACTCCTTTGATGATTTTATGCCTATGGCCATAAGCATTAATGCCAATTTCCTTCAATTCTTTGTGTCCCATTTCAACCAATACATCCAATGTTATCTATAATGAAAGCAAGACCATGTTTTTTGTACTAGAACAACTGCCAATGACAGTGAAAAGACACCTCACAACATCTGTGAGAAAATGCAAGTGTGAAAAGAACAGGAACATTAGAAGTTTCAGTGTATTATTCTCATATTTTACTCTACTACTTTCTTCAAACTTTTTGTCTTAAATAGACTTGCTACAAACTACAATTTGTAACTTGCATTGCTTTCAAGGACCATGTTTCTGATTGAGAAATACTCTTCTAGATGTATTCAAACGAACACAAACAAAAACTGAAATTACTAATTAACATAGACTACTTATTTACTCTACCTTTTATACCGCTGAAAGGAAACACTGCTACAACTGTTAAACTGATATGAACATTAATGCCCCCATCTGTTATATATGCACACATATATTTTAATATACATTTATTTTATATATCAATTAAAAAATCCAATTACAGTCCTTTCCTTTATTCCACTCATTTTGACAGTTGCTAATTTAAAATCTGTCTTATTACATTATACTAACCAGGCACTATTTATTCCATTGCCTTCTAGCCCCAAGTATCTGGAAAAAAATATAACCACTTACCTGTTCTCTCTCAAATATGTCAATTAGATGTTCAAGGCCAAGGTTCCGCACAAACTGATTAATGCTAAAATCTACACCTGAAACTGGGTAAGAAGAAAAACTCACAATGAACATTCGTACCTGTATTGTAAAATAAAGCATACACATCTCCCCCTGCCTGTGGCAACAATGAGAGAGACAGAAATTCCTGGTCTTTTGTAGATGGGGATTAAATATCTGTATCACTACCCAGTAGCAACTTAATCTGCTCTTCTACCTCCCTAAGAGCAGACTTTGTGCTTCCACCAAACAAGCCAACCAGCTGCCAGAAGTGCAAGTTCCAACAGAAAATATATTGACAGCTAAAATGTCACAGAAGTAACCTTTTTAAGACACCTGATCTAAGAACAGCCTCTTAGAAATTAGATAAAGTTTGTAGTAAAATCCTGCTTGGTACAGAGCCAAATTTCATTTGACTTCTCTTTTAAAACAAAATTTACCATATTGGTTTTGTTCAGCAAAAAACATTTTAAAGGCTCTCTAAGGGGAAAATAGTAAAATCTTATACTACAAGACTTTTAGACTTTTGTTCCTCATTAATGGCATCGTAAGGAATTGAAATATTGCATATGCCATAATAACCCTATGAATGTATGGGAAACTTCACATTTCTGTGTTCTTTTTACCAAATGTTATTCACTCCCGAGAAAGCCTCACCTTCTTTTTTCTCCAGAACAGTAGCTCCCTCTGCACAGTTTGTACCAACAACAGAGGGAAGTTCAGAAAAACTACCAGACAAGTTGTCAAGACTACTTGCAGCAGACAGACTGGATGGACTGGATGGAACAGAAGACAGGGGATCAGCTGCAGAACCTGTAGCCTGAGACACACTTATAACCTGAGGTTTGTAGCAAGTCGGTAAGGCAGAAGGAGGCATTGCTGCTGTCAGTAACGCACTGACATCGTCTGCCTGAAGAGCAGAAAACAACTCATTAAAACAGAGGAACACTTTTGCACAATGTTTTTTCCTAGAATGCACTATCATTATTTCTGATGTACACTGCAATATAATACTGGGAAAACATGCATTTTACAGTGCAGCTTACAAACGGCCTTTTCTGCCAACAGCATACATGAAACTATAAATTGTTTATACACAAAAGTTGTAAAAAGGTAAAAAGACTTCAGTTTTTCTAAAAAAATTTAGGGGCAGTCAAATAGAATTAATTTGCTACAAAAAATGAACAGCTTTTACTGGCAACCAGAATTTACAAAATAAAAAAGTTACTCTGAGTATAGTTTTGGATTATATTATAACACTTAGAAAAAACCCACCTAGAAACTTAACAGACAGATAGTTTCTTAAATTTATGTTGCTACCAGGTTTGCTTACATTTTATTGTCACAATTCTTGTATTAGTCAAACTATAAGCACTGAATTAAAATCATCAAATTATAACCATTAATCCATTTTGTTAGGGTTTTGGGTTTTTTCCCTCCAACTCCATACTGAAATAAGACGCCTGAAGTAAGATATTATTTAAACAAGGTTCATAAAGCTCTATTGACTTTCCTTGCCAGGCACATACTAACACCACAGAAACCACAGTATTTTAAATTTTGCAGAAGTGGTTGTATTACTGGCTTTTTAAAGAACATTTTTTAGATGAGCTGCCACAAATAGGTAAGTACAGATTTCCCAAGAGGAGCCCCATCACTTACAGTGACCAGGTCCAACGGTGTTTGTCCTTCCTGGTTTTTCAGAGTAGGATCAGCCCCATGCGCCAGTAACAAGGCACAAAGCTGAGTCCTTCCTTTCTGGGCTGCTTCATGAAGAGGTGTGAAAGCCCATTTGTCCGTAGCATTCACACATGCATTATACTTTATAAGTAAAGCTGCTACATCAACATGCTGGAAAAATAAAAACACCTGTTAAATTCCAAGGTACCACGGTGTATTAAAACAATTCACAACTATTACTGCTATTTCTCTATAATCAGAGTAATTCTGAATTTTCTTAGAATGCATTTAATTATGATTTTAAAAAGTAATAAAGCAAGGTATTTTCTTCCTCACCTAAAGCATACCAGCAAAAAGTTAAGTAAGATTTGTTCCCTTGTGAAAAAAAAGATAAAACAAAATTCCAAATCCAGAGTGATCTGAAGGAAAAAACCACCTGATTCTGAACTTCCAGTTTGGAAAGTACTCCAACTGTTTCGGTTAAAGACTTGATTCAAGGACAAAGATTCAGGAAAATCACAAAAACAATTGCTGTCTCAACAGCAGTCATTTAAGTGAAAGTGAGATCTTCCTGATAAAATTTGACTGGCATTGGTAAGGAAAGGCATTTTACAGAACACCTTTCAGCCTGCTGGCCTTCTAGGTGTTCATGGTCAGAAAACTCAATTCGTGATTTTACAAATTCATGAGTCTTTATCCACAACATAAACTGTGATCTAATTATTCATTCTGTGTCTTACAAATAAGATTAGATTATAACTCAATAGCAAAAGCATTCTACAGAGCATTGGCTCAAAATGCTGTCAATGAAATGTACCACTTTTTTTTTTTAATAAAGTCTCAGAAAGTTTGAGATATTTACCCCATAGGATGCTGCATTATGCAGAGGAATCAAGCCTCCTTTATCCTGTGCATTCACATCTCCTCCATGCTGTAACAGGTACTCTGCAACCTCCAAATTATTGTAACCAGCTGGAATTGCAGGAGGACGGAATAAACAGAATTAAAACACCACCCCCAACAGGCTGTAGAGAAGCAGTAATTCACTTAAATTACTTGAAAGTAAATTAAAATGTCAATCCCAGTGAAGACAGTGTAATACGTCTTAGGGAGCATAGCGTTACCCTATTTAAAAGTATTTGGTTTTAAAACCTGTCAATAAGCAATAAAAGATCCTTTCTGGCTAGAGAGAACAGGAAAATAATTAAACAGTTTGAAAAGCAACGTAAGAATAATATGCATAAGACACTTTTTTTTTTAAAGAAAAAGTACTGAATCCTCCAGCTTGAGGCTACACTCTAAACTTGTGTAGATGTTGGAAGTTCAGCCACAGCAATTAATTAGTAACCAATCAAACTAGTTAATTAGAACACTGACCTGCTAAATGTAGTGGTGTTGAATGCCGTCCTTGCGTGTCCCGACAGTTGACATTGTCAGGTGAACAGAGCTTTTTCACTCGGGCCAAACAACCCTTCTTTGCAGCATCTAGGAGAGCTGCATCTCCTCTAAGTAGGTCTTGAATATCAGTATCACCATCTTTAACAAGGTCTAGAGGAGTATTTCCATCCCTGTTTTTCTTTGTGGGGTCAGCTCCATGCTGTGCATATCAAAAACAGGTGGTAAGTACGTCACTAGAATAAACATGCTGCATCTTAGGCATCTAATGCCTTGCTGAGCAAATATTCTGACACATACTGGAATCCTGCAGAGAGCCTTCCATTTGCTGTGTGAGAAAGGACAACACAGGTGCCAGCAGTATCCCTTTTACTGAAAACATTTAACTACAATAATTTAGAAACCACAAACTAATTTCTTAAAGAAGTCCATTTATATTTCAAAGTGAACAAGAAAGGAAAGAAAGTAACCTCCCTCCAGCATATGTAATACCTGTAACAGGAGTTTGCAAATCTCATATTTTCCTTTTGCTGCAGCTTCATGCAAGGGAGTGAATTTCCACAAGTCAGCTACATTGACAACTGCACCATGTTTAACCAACAGTTCTGCAACTTCATAGTGACCGTATGAGCAGGCGTTATGCAAAGGGACAAGTCCTCTGGAAACAATTAAAAGAGGAAAACTCTCCTTAAAAAGAGGGTATTTTTTCACCAAGCGATATAAACACAATGCATCTTCAACAACCAAACCATAACAAAATCTTCCCCCCGCCACCACCAGTCTAATATAGCAGGAATACCTATTGCAGTAAAAACTTAATCAGTGGGGCACTGAAGAGAAGTAAAAGCACAGGGCCAGAGAAATTCCTCATGCTCTAATCTTAAGTACTGCAAAATGCTTTTGGATATCCTTAACATCTTCATTCTAACAGAAGTTTCCATGAAAATAAAAAAATGTCTGAAGAAAAACAGGATGCTTATCAGCTAACAATATTCAAAAGCTGATAGATATGACCAATTACAATTTCCAAGAAAATACATATTCGAGCATTTACCCCTTATCTTTTGCATGTACATCAGCTCCATGCTGAAGAAGATACTCCACAACAGATACTCTGTTATATCCAGCTGCAAAATGAAGTGGTGTAGACTGACGTCCTTCAATATCTCTGCAGTTCACACTCTGAACTGTACACAGCTTCTGTGAATATCCCCAAACAAAACATATGTCACTACATATAGTGTTGACACTTCTAATTTAGTCATAGAATGTTGTTATACACATTCATTTTTGCATAACTGTTCTCTCTTAAAAAAAAATTCATTTATTTTTACACATTTCACAGATTCTGCCCTAAGAAAATAATTCCACCTGCTCCCAAATCCACACCTGTGACTTATTTATGCTTTTTATATAAGGCAAACATCCAGAGGTGATGAATATTGTATTTTGTAATCTGTAATAATTGTGTAATACACAGGTTTTAGGACAGATCACAACTCTAAAGCAGTTGGTGAAGGGCTGTTTGATTGTTTGCTTTGAGAAATTATACACTGAGATATAACTCTGTGCTACTTTGGCTGCAGTGGAGTTAACTTTCTTCACAGCGGCTGGCATGGGGCTGTGTTTTGGATTTGTGCTGAGCACACGGTTGATAATACAGAGATGTTGTCATTGATGAGCAGGGCTTACACAGAGCCAAGGCCTTTTAGTGCTGTGACGCTGGCGAGGAGGCTGGGGGGGGACACAGCCGGGACAGGTGACCCCAACTGACCAAAGGCATACTCCAGACCAGATGGCATCACGCTCAGTACATACAGTGGGGAGAAGAAGGTGGAAGTGGGGAACATTTGTAGTGATGGAGTCTGTCTTCCCAAATCACTGTCATCCGGGATGGGGCCCTGCTCTCCTGGGGATGGCTGAACGCCTGCCTGCCCAGGGGAAGCAGTGAATTAATTCCTTGTTCTGCTTTTCTTGTGTGTGTGGCTTTTGCTTTCTCTATTAAACAGCTTTTACCTCAATCTCTGAGTTTTCCAGCTTTTACCCTTCCGATTCTCTCCCGATTCTGCTGGGGGGGGAAGTGAGCAAGCAGCTGTGTGGGGCTTGGTTGCTGGCTGGGATTAACCATGACAAATTCCCTCTTATTTTTAAGGAGAGGTTTAAAGCTTACTTTTACAGTATCCACATCTCCAGCCTTTGCAGCCTCCAGCAACTGTCGATCTGCATCTGAATTACCTAATGGGATACCTTCTGCAAAATAAATGAGATTGCATGACAGATAAGTGTAGGCAGTTGAAGAAATTTATTAAGACAGGAAATAACTTGAATTTATTTAAGGGAAATCCTTGAAATAAAGTTAACCAATTACCAACGAGTTTTGTCTCTGTTTACTATCTACAACTATAGCTGCTAGAGCTAATAGTGTTTGTGAAGTTGACTTCACCAATGTGTTTCCTGTATGTTTTGAAATATTGTGGAACCAACTAAGCATTCTTATTTCAGTTTAAGAATTAGACTATATCACGTTTATGTATGTGTATAATGTCCAAAACTTACTCTTGAAAATCCACGTACGTTGCTGCCTTCAATGGCACAATGGTCTTTCAACTCACAAATTCAAAGCAGACATTTTTTGTTTTAGAAACTCATTTTCTACTTTCAAGATTCCCCTCACCATATGTCAGGATTTTTATAAAATTGTTCCAGGTGGCTATAGCCCAAAATCTTCATCACTGATGATCCAGACAGTAAATGATATTGTTAACTAGGGAGTAAAACAGCATCTAGTACTGTCTTTTGTAGAAGATTTTTTTTTGTTGACTCGTCTTCACTACTGACAGCACTTGAAACAGCAAGTAAAACAAAGCACCACAGTGGATCTTGAATAACTCGGCATACCTTGTAGTAGCTGTTGCACACTTTCAGTCCCCATTTGTAAGGCTGTAAAGCCCTGCAGAGACACGATGGAAGGATCACATCCAGAACTCAGCAGCAACCTGCATGTCTGAAGATGACCACAATGTGCTGCTCTATGAAGAGAGGTCTGGCCAAGATTATCTAATGCATTAACCTAAAAATAACGCAGACAAGAAATACCACCATCAAGTTAGTATTAAAGATGTTTTCATTGCTGACTGGGAACATTTCACAAATAGTATTCTTATTTTAATAAAAATAACATATTTAGTATATTTCCAAAGGTGATGACACTTCAAACAGTAAAATTAAAACAAAACCAGTTCATAAAGTAGCCCCCTCTTAGAGGCCTGTGAATAATCCAGTGCATTTTTACCACAAACAAGAGTAATCTATTATTTTGCTCCTGGCAGAACAAATCTTCAGTGCCAACATGTAGAACAGCTTTTACCTGCATCGGCTTATTGTGGTTTTTCAGACTGAGGACTTCCTGTGCGTTGGGTCAGTCAAAGCATATTCAACAATTTAAAACTCTGCACCCAAGTCTTACTTTTATTCTCTACTCTTCCTCTGGGTTTTGGAAATTTCACAGCATTCAGGCTATAATCAAATTTCCATGAGAGAAATTCAATTCCCAGTCTTGGAGGATTCAAGCACTACAGAGAGTCTCTCCTTTCCACGTTTTCTTTTTCTGAAAGTTTGAACTAATCATTGTGTTATGACTACATTGTGCCTTTATTGTAAATTTTTACTGCAACATCACATAGTCTACCTGTCACACAGTTCAATTTATATACACTCCCTACTTTTTTCCTTATGTATTTCATTATTCCTGCTGGACAATGAAGCACTGAATAAAACAGTTTGAAAGTCTTCCGTTCACAGAGAGAACTACATCTGCATTTCTTAAAAATAGGACCAAAACAATGATGACTTTATTATAAAGTACAGGGCTGTACTGATGGATTGATGGCCTATAGCTAAAGTCTATAACTCTATAGCCTTCCAAAACGAATTCTTTTAGAAAAGCCTGTCTACTCAGCTGTCCATTCTCATGGTATGAAAACCTGCACATGAATGTTAACAAAAGTATGATACTCATACCTTAGCTTCATGTTTCACAACTACTTCAACAACATCATTATGAGCCTTTTCTGATGCCACATGCAGCGGAGTCAAGAAGCTTTAAAAAAAAAAAAAAAAAAAAAAAAGGAGTAATTCAAAATCTTTTTTGCAAAATCTTCTAAACAAATACTTAGGAGCATTCATTTGTAACCACTCACTCTTTTGTCTTCTCATTGATATTGGCTCCTTTCCTCAGCAGCAATTCACATACTTGTTTCCTCTTAGGATATGGAGATGCAGCAGCACAGTGCTGTGAACATTAAAAGGTTTACAATTAACTAATAGCTAGCAATATTCAGAATTTACTAGTTGCTGATCAGCTGGCAGTTAAGAGCTGGTGACGCACAAAGACAACAGAAAAAAACCCCAAAACACGTAGAAGCTTATTAATTTGGAAGATTTCACATGGGGTTTTGGATTTACTCTGGTATTTTCAAGAATTCCCCTATCAAATAACTGCTGGAAACCATCAAAACAAAGCTAACATACATAGCTTGCTGTTGCTTAAAATGAGACTATTCTACAAAACCCAGTCATTCAGACAATCTAAACAGGCCATTTATGTTAGTCTTAACATTAAGAATAAATATCAGTCAGTGTTATTTGCTTAACTAGACACTGGATATTCCAGGTTGGTCTGAATTACACCATTTGACATTGCAATTTTTATTGCTAAACTATTACCTAGTATGCTTAGGTTAGCCACAATATATGCAAAATCATTAATAAATCTTGAGATATTACCAATGCTGTCTCATGTGTCTGAGGATGCTTGAAGTTCACTGTTTCCAAAGAAAGATGTTTCTTTATACGAGCTACATCTGATTCTCTTGCAGCCTGTAGCAGTGAGTGACCTTTGAATTCATCTTTAAAAACAAAGAAATACATAGCAGAGGGTTACACTCCTTGGCTCAAGAAGGATCAAGAGAATTGCTTCTTTCAGTTAGAAAAAAATACCCATTTTATTCAGCAGACCATGGAGCACACATTTCCAAGTCTGACTCAAGCTTTTACATCACTTGACAGAACTTGTTAGTTAAGTCAAAACACTACACAAGTTTTGCTTTGTTTCTAAAGCAAAGCCAGAGATATCCAAACTGGCTGCACAAGATCTATTTCACTCACCACTTCCTAGGTTCTACTGTTCACATATGTACCAAGTATAAATCTCTACTTCTGACCTATTTTTGGAAAACCATTTCTAGATGCTAGCAAGAAGCCTAGTGTAGTATTTACTGACAATTTTTGTAAATATCCCAGAAAGTTATTGTTTGACCACTCAAGGACAGAATCTGAGGTCATTCTTTTCAACTCTAAGTCTGCTGGACAAAAATCAATGCCCTTCATCGATTTCTTTGAACTTTCGGTGATTGTGGCACACTCAAATGTATTTAGCATTCTAAACAGTTATTTTTTCTTTTCTTCAAACAACTGTGGAATAAAAATTAATATTTCAACAATCTCGGTGCAACGCCAGGAACAAGTATGGGAAATGAAAGTGTATTGGCAAGGTCATGAGGGAAAGCATGTAATTGGGGAAAAGTTACAAAACCCATCACAACCACTTGACTAAAAACCTGACAGTAAAATTATTTTAAATGCCTACATTCAGAAAATCTATCAATTTCAAATTATAAACAGTGAAATGTACTGTGCAATACTGCACAATTACTTTTAAAGTGTAAGCATTTTCCAAATATGGTTTCTGGCAGGTCACTGTCTAGGGAACCTAATTACACATTACAAGCTGTAACTGTAGAACTGATCCCACTTTATACTCACATGCTAATCGTTCTTTTAATTGGGGCGTTGGAGCCAAATCAATGGTGCTTTTGTTGTGACAGTTCAACAGTGTTGGGTCAGCACCATAACTTAACAAAAGAGAACATACTTCCACCCTGTTCTTAGAAGCTGCTTCATGCAGAGGGGTGAATTGCCACAGATCCATTGCATTCACACATGCTCCATGCTTGAAAGGGAAAGGGGTAAAAAAAGATGCAATCAAAACCAGAACGTTAGAAAAAGACTATGTTATTAGTTTTAATACAGTAGATAGTTAAAATAAAAATCAATGCTTTATAAGCAAACTGTTTCCAAGACATTCATTTTCAATCTAACACAACATTTCAGCATATTGTGGTTTTTAATCCTCTGGTGTCCCACAGGTACATTCAAAGAAGCCAAAGGCTGGCTAGTCTTTTCAGGCTTTTTTCGGAAAGGAAAGGAGCTCTGCTACAGGTCAAATCAGAGAAAGGGAAATATTCACATTCTCCAAATCACCTGTGAACAAGCTCTGGTTCTTTGCAGCTCTAGAAAATGTCTAGTGTGAGCAGCTGCACTAAGATAAATACATGTTCTGTGATTAACCCCCAAGATATGAGTGCCACAGTATCTAAAACACGATGGGCACTCAAAGTTAACTTAAATTCAGAACATTTATTTAAGTACAAGATTCTACAAGTAACACTCCTGGATGAGTAACGTATGTGTAATTCTTCTCCAGTAACATTCTGATTGCACTTCCAAGTTCAGTCCGTAAGCAAGTACATGCTCTTTCCCATTGCTTCTCTTAAAGCTGTATGGCTCTGCAAAAAGTAACCCAGAATTCTCTGGAGCAGAAATTCAATGTGGAATACAACTCTACCTTAATAGTTAAGACACAGCTGAAGTAAAAAAAATTGTGACTATTTATACTTACTACAATATAAGCTTATTTCAATAGGGTTTTTTAACTTTTTTTTTGCTAAACAAATAGAAAGATGCATGGAATTAGTGGGGGGCTGAAACACAGAATAAAACAAGAGCTATTCCCTGAGCAGCCAAATGTCTGGAGTTAGATAACAGAACATCCTCAGTTGTTATAATCTTGATTTGCTGTAGCAGCTGAGAATAGGCACAGCTCAAAACTCCTTTGGTGGAAAAGACATTATTTTGCAGGCCGCATCTTCAAGCCACTAGTTTAATGTGCATCATACTTATCTTCAAGATTAACATAATCCAGATAAACCACTTTGTTTCCAAGACTTCACTTATGTTAGGAAAATTGACAGGTTTCTCTTTCTTTTGGGTAAAGGCTACAATTCAGGACCAGAACTGATGTTGTAAAGTTCATTTCATCAAAAGACTGATTGCTCTTTAATTTTAAAACATTTACTATCTTTACCAGTATTCTTTTTAAACATCTCTTATTGCTTTGTCTTCTAAAATATTCCTCTACTGCCAAACTCAAAATACCCCTCAACTTGTAGGGGTTTTTCCTGTGCTTTTTTTTTTGGGTGAGTGTAGAAAGATTGACATAAGCAGTACTTACTTGGTGGTATGAAAACATTCAACTTTGGAGCAGAGAGAGTTAAAAACAGAAAGCACATTTATAAAGAAAAAGCTTCCTTGCAAGCAGAAGATTCTGTAGCTCCAGCTTAATAATCACTAACATGTGAGCAAAAGCAATTTATCATTCTTTAAGTTTTGTAAATCTAAGTACAAAATAAAAAAAAATGCAACTCGTATTAGTCTACTATAAACTGTTCTTATTTAATAATACGCAATTTCATCTCTTCAAAGACCAACCTTTACTAGAAGTTCTGTTACTTCATAATGACCATAGGAACAGGCATTGTGAAGTGGCACCAGATCTCTACAGAGAAGAAAAACGAGAAGGATGATTACTTTAGTACAAAAATTTTAATTTCAAATGCATCTAACACATTGCAACTGGTACTATGCTTTATGTTGAACATTTTAGAAAAACAACATGACAAATGTTCAAATGAAGCTATGGGGAAATAAGAAGCTGAAGACGAAACCAGAAAATCCCATCAGCATTTATCAGAACAGCAAACATCTAAAATAATCAGGAGATGAGAAGTGAATTGCATTGTCTCGCTGCAGATGAAATGGTTCCACTCAGACTTGGAACCCTAAGGTTCCATCCTCTGCAGGGGATGTTCAGGAGTGACCCTAATTATATACTTTTTCACAAGAACAATGCTGTACTAGCTTCCCCTGTGAAAACCAATCAAGTTGCATTTCTGTCATAACAGAAAGGTTAAAGGTGACAGAACAGTCTCAAGTTGGAAATTCTTCATGGTTAAAACAGTATTACTGCTCTTTACTTCATCTCAATTTTTAACAAATTCTGTTTATTCTGAACAAAGGGAAAAAGGAACCTACCCTTTATCCTTAGCATGTACGTCAGCTCCATGCTGAAGTAAGAGTTGTACTATTTTTACACGGTTATACCCAGCTGCTAAATGCAATGGAGTAGACTGAAACAACAGAATGTAGAATAAATCAGTAACACAGAATCAAGATTGATTTTATATTTATTTTTTCACAACTTGTTAACAGTACGAAATACGGAAGTCCTTCAAGACTTGCAAGATTAAAAAAAACTCCAGAGTGCTTGAATCAGACATTTGATAACTATGTTCATTGTTCACTGACTACTCTTGAAGTCAACATAAACACAAATCCTGAATTTACTCCATCACTA
This sequence comes from Pachycephala philippinensis, assembly GCA_013397055.1. Taxonomy (NCBI): domain Eukaryota; kingdom Metazoa; phylum Chordata; class Aves; order Passeriformes; genus Pachycephala; species Pachycephala philippinensis. The sequence continues at coordinate 693,165 of VWZT01005777.1, read as the reverse complement.
ATACAAAGGCCATTTCTGGTTTTTTATATACCTATAAATACTTTGCTGGGACAAACTATGTCCTTGTGAAAGGGGAAGCAGGAAGGCCATCAGCAACAATGACTGTTAAACTATGAAGAAGTCTCTCTGCCAATCAGTGAAGTAAGTTTAGAAATTATCAAGAGGGATTGTTATCCACATTTGTGAGTGCAGTAAGTGAGTGGGGTGTGGAGGAAATTTCATCTTTTCTAAACTCTCACCCTCCACAGAGCAGACAGATAACTGCTCTATGATCTTTTCTAGCAAATGCATTCAAGCATCAGCAGCACTAAGGGCAGAGCTACAAATTAGTGAGGAGAAATCTTATCCTCTGCATTTACAAACCCATCCACTGAACCAGATTTCTACAGTTCCTAGAGGATGAGCCTCATAACCAGATGAGAAAACAGAGATGCATCAGTGTTTTGGAGATCCCGGTATCCTACCACAAAGCCTCAAAAAGGGGAGATAACTAGATCAAAACTTGGGTGAATGAGTAGAAATACTTAATGAGAACAAGGATGCCAAAAAGCGATACTCAATAACCTGAGCCTTCCATAGGCTAGAGGCTGAACCCAGAAGACTCCAGATTTTTCAGAATGGAGATTTGGAACATGTTTTATGTATTTCTTTACTGTTACTTACAGTAACGAACAGCTTGCGCCTGAAACAGGAGCAGTAACTTGCCTAAGGGTGCATGTCAGATAAAGCACCTGTGTGTTTCTCCCTGATAGGGACAAAGATCTGTGAAAAGGCCTCGCTTCTTTATCACTGCAGAGATGAAGGTCAAGCAGAAGTTTTGTTGAAAAGGTGTTTGTTTATTGCTCCTATATAGAATTACTTGCATAGTCCTTTTAAGGTTAAAAGACAAAAAAAAATCAGCTGGCTGCTAGAGAGGTGGAATCTTATTTTCCCACATACAGTGAGGAAAATAGACTCTATGTTTAACATTTTAAAAATCCAGTCAAACAATAACTGTGGATCATGTAAGAGAGAACTAATTTTAAATCAGGTTTTAAACAAAAATACCTTTCTGCCATCACTTGCATGACAGTTAACATTTAATGGTGTAAGAAGAGACATCATCTTTTCCTCATTTCCACTCCTGAAAAACAAGATATGAAATGAGCAGAAATATCCCAATTTTTAGTACCTTATTCTGGTTTTATATTTTTCACTGCTATAATGTTCAACAGATCTGAAGCAACACGTTCCCCTCTGTATTTTCAGCATCAAAGGGAAAACAAAAATGCATTTATGCAACTACTTTTGTAGCTTCATTCACAGAAAACAGCTGAAGAGTAGCACCTAGATGGAATGCAAGCTCCAAATACTATATATGTATATATTAATTACATACAATTCTGCAAATATAACTAATTCCAGTTATTTTCCAAACATACATACCTGGCACTTTCTAAGAGCTCATCTTTCTTGTATTCACCTAGAAGACAAAACGGGTTTCTTTAGCTGTCAAATAAATATCTGTATGTGAAGTTCACTACTTATCCTCCTCTTCTCAAATTTTAGAGAACAAAAATGCTAGAAGTACTTAAAAGTACTCTTTTCAATTGTTAAAAGGAGCTTTTAAAAAAGAGGAAGGGCAAGTTTTTACACAGGCATGTATAGACAGGACAAGGGGAAATGTGTTTAAACTAAAAGAGGAGAGATTTAGATTAAATGTTGGGAGGAAATTCTTTACTCAGAGGGTAGTGAGGCACTGGGACAGGCTGCCCAGGGAAGTTGTGGATGCCCTGGCCCTGGATGTGTTTAAGACCATGTTGGATGGGGTCTGGGCAACCTGGTCCAGCGAATGCTCCTGCCCATGACAGGGGGTTGGAACTATGTGATCTTTGAGGTACCTTCCAACCTAAGCCATTCTACAATTCTAAAAATTTGATAGGTCATTATCGAACTAGCACCATAAACTATCCAGAACACATGCCATGACTGAGATGATGAAAGCCATAAGGGAATTTCTATTTAGAATTATAAACCAGAGACAAGTTAAAGTACCAACAAAAAGACAAACCCTAAACTACTGTATTAAAACAGTTCAACTGTTACTAGTCATTAAGTAATTTAAAGATTATCAATTACCAGTCAGCACTGCTTTTGCAGATGGGTCTGCTAAATCCAAAGCTGTTCTTCCATCTGTGTTCCGGATGGTCGGTTCAGCACCATGCTGCAACAGTACTAAAAATGCCAAAGTTTTCCATGAGAAAACAATTCTACAAGACAAGGCTTATGAGACATATCATTACTGTAATCTACAAGCAACAAAAGAAACATCCAGTTACTGATCCTAACTTCCTTTCTCAGATTTTTAATGTCAGAATTCTGCAATGCCAATCTGTGACCAGTGTATCTGGTGAAACATGTCTAGACACATTTTAAGAGAAAAAAGCACAGCAGAAAGGGAACAACCACAAACTGATAAGAGTCAATCTCAGTTGAAAGCTTGTGACTGAACCACCACAAAAACTCAGCAGCTATTTTCCATCAGCTCCAGAGCATGCTGCCCCAAATCCTCAAGTGACTATGTCCTAACCTGTAGACAGCAGTGGCAGGCTGTGCATGTTGCACTCACGTTCAGGCCAAACAGGCAATGTTGTACGTATAGCTCTCTAGATGTGCTCCTTAAAGCAAATGACAGCAAACCACACAATCAAGAAATGTTTCTAGACCATCTATCTAATTTTCTACCTCTTCCTCAAACATTTCCTCTTAAGAACTGTGTAGGTAAAACAGGTAGTCGATATAATTGAAGTTTTCCCATCCTTAACACAGCTGCTACACATAAGACAGAATGAATCCATTATTAAGATCACTTTTGTTCTTTCCACTGCACTGTGATCAGCAGCAGAAGGCAGCATAAGAGTCTAGGCTGAAATAGAAGAGAATTTAGCTCCATCATGTCACTCTGAAGCACTTTTCCCATGATGGCAATGTGAACCTTTAGAGGTACGCAATTATAAAAAATAGATCCAAAAACTTGTATCTTGTAACAGTGACATACGAATTGAAGTTTAAGGAAGATGTTTACTTTTAACCCTTCTTTCAGCCACAGCTCCATACAGTGAAAATGGTCTTTAAAAGGTTCTTGATTTTTCACAGTGAAAACAAGTGAGTCAGTCACAGGAAGAGTGGGAGAAAATTACCAATGCAGACATCTGTCTTCCCCTTAATGGCAGCTTCATGGAGGGGAGTGTAATTCCAATTATCTCGAGCATTAGGATCTGCACCGTGCCGCAAGAGAAGATTGACAACTTCAGCATGGCCAAAAGAGCAAGCGTTGTGAAGAGGAATAAGGCCTCCATCATCTCGTGCGTGGACGTTGGCACCACTTTGAAGTAAATATTCAACTACATCTTTCCGACCAAAACCTGAAAGAGGAAAAGGAAGAAATGGCATCAGGGTGGGGTAAGAGAAATCCCTGCCCCACGTGTGCAGATTAAATAAACAAACTTAAATAACAGTAACCACTCCTAAGGACAATCACAACTGGCATCGTTTACTAAATAAGCATTTACACACTAAGCATGTTTTTGAAACTCTTAAAAATTAGATTAAACTCAGTAGAAAAATACTAAATAAATAATACTATATATATAAATAATATTTATAAATAACATATAAAAATAATAAAGATGACTGAAACAATTAGTATCTTGAGAGGGCTCCCTCAAATTTCAGCTGTATCTTGCATACCTATATAACGGCAACTGAACTAGGACATCAAACTGTATTTATATTTGCTCTACTATCTCCACATGAGGTCAGAATGCTTTAGGATTTCTGCTTGTAGCCACTATAACTATCTGCTTATGTGCCAAAGGTAATTTCAAAGGTTCCATGGATGTCTCTCTGCGTCTCAGCAATTCTTAGGACAGGTAAGAGCTGTATTTTAGTACGTATCAGTCTTCTGCCAAGTACCTTCTGGGAAATAACTCATGTGTGCAGGACTTGGCCTTCCATGCTTTAAATATCTGAGTTACAAACTCTTTCCCTGAACAGATCAAGATCTGGATGAAGTCTTGAGCTTGCCCTTCAGAGGGAATAACCATGCAGTTGCCTACACCACTGATATCTACATGGCAGCAAATTTAAACTCCGCTACAGATCACCTATAGAATGTCCATGGTAGGTTTAAGTCCTTGCAAGCATAACCCAAAAATTATGTATATTCCTGATAACCACACAGCATTTCAGTGACAAAGCTACCAAAGCATACAAGAAGTGTCAGCATTTCAGTTATAACCAAACTTTCAGTTTCAGCTTAGTTGTGACTGAACCTTTTCAGAGCATGTTCTTCATTAAATCTGGTGACTTCAGTAAATCCCTCTTCTGGAGCAAGAAGCACTTTCACTTTCCCCATCTGAAACTCCAAAAAACCCCACTGCCATTATTAAGCAATTTCCGGATCCCACTTTGCTAAGAGAAGATCTTGTAGACAAGCTTTGTATGTCAGAGAGAGAGGCCAGGACAAGTATTCAGAAAAACCTTAGTTAAATTCTAATTTTATTCTTCTTCCCTCAAAAGTCTGGTAAGGAACCACATTCACCCCAGATTCGTCATTACTGTACAATAATTTTATATCAAACTTTTGAATCACAGAATGAACTTCAAGGTGTTTTCCAGTAACAGTCACAAGACTATACCGGTGATGTGCTTCTCAAAATACAATACTGGTGATGTATTTCTTCAAAATCCAATACTAACGATACAAATTTTAGCTTACTAGCACCTTGCCTACAACAGAACCACAGACCCTACAGCAAATTCACTTTTGAGTCTCAACACGACACTTACCCACCTTGCCTGTCCTAAGAGAGAACAGGAGCTCAGCACACTTGGGATGAGAACTGGATCAGACACATGGTCCATGCAAAACCAATTTATCTGCACAGGCACAGTAAGTCATATTCACTGCATATGCATGCATATTTCTGCTGCCAAAAAAAAATATTAGTAGCTATACTCACGCAGCCTTATTGTCTATATTACATTACATGCATCGTGTTTCTTATTCCTAAATACGTTCACCTATTCTAACAAAGTATTATAAATGCTGTTATTTTCTGAAATGTTTCCTGACATTTCTCTTGCTTCTTCAAGCTTTCAAAAAATTCTGTTTCTGGTTTGAAAGTATACTCAAAACTTACTAAATTATTTTGAGAGTCTATTCAAAAGAGACTTTCACAAGTGCCAGTCCTGCAAGCACATAATCAAAACTGTTATTTGATGACAGTCTGCTTGGTATTTTCTTCTTTGAGTACCAAAAAATGTTTCCCAGGACTCCTGCAATTATGTTAGAAAAGTCTCTGATCAAATTCTTCATCCAGAAGTTACATATCTGGTAGCTAAACCACTCATTCTTGTACAGAAGGCATTTCTATCCCTCAAAGTATTGATGCATAGCCATGTTTTTGCTTGTAAAATTCCTTAGCAGGAATCAACATCATAATTGAAAATCAGCTGTAGTAAACCTTATTATAGGCATAGAGAATTCTCTCGGATCCCTCTATTTAGTACAGAGGTTCAATCAGATACAATTAATGAGCAATTCATAGTTTCTCTCTGAGCAAAGCCTGCATCCATTCAGAAAGTCCCGTAAGTACAGCAACACCTCTCAACCACCCGTAGCTGATTTAATGTTGATGAAATTAACTCATTTGTATCACACCAATTTTTGTAACTTCTCCCCAGCACCAAGTGCACAGCAGAGACTCCTTACTTCCTTGGGGAAGCATCTGTACAACAAGGCACCATATATGGAAGGGGAATTATTTTCCCATTACTTTCTAAAGGATGCATGAGTACAGAGGAAGCGACCAAACGGCACAGTGGTCTCTGCCTCTGCTGTCTTCCCTGAGAGTGGAAAGTGGGGACAGCCTTTGCCGACACCGGGAAGGCAGCCACTACCTACTCTAACAGTTCCTCTTTACCATTAGCTGGCTGCAGTAAAAACTACTTCAACACTTCAAAAAACCCCAACACTGTAATTTTTAAGGCGTGGGGGGTTTCTTTGGCTCTTAAGCTTTATCAAAAGACCACCTAAATGGGACCACAGCTTACAGCGGTGCAAGGTAATGTTCTTATCATCATGAACACTTTGTTTTTTACTGCAAAGAAGGGCTGGCTACTCAGGACCTTGAGCTGATACTCTTCTACCACATGTGACAGCTGAGAAGCTCACTGCACTTGTTCCCTGAAAAGTTACAAATTTTAGCTGACAGTTCCCCATTATTAATTATAGTAGAAATGTGCAACTGTGTACAATTTAAAAAGGGTATTTATTTACAGGCACTGTGTGTCATAATTGACATTCAGCTACTTTTGATGGGATAAAAAGCTAACAGAAAGAACTGAGCTCAAATTCTTCTCCCCTACCCAGGGTGTTCATATTTTTGATGAATTTTAGATTGCAGGAAGGGCATTTTGGTACCTGCCGAGTCCTGAAAACCTTGTGATACTTTGAAGTTTGACACACACTGTGATGAAAAAGACTGACTTGAGGAAGTATATGCAGCTTACAATGGGAGAGGAGGGAGCCTCTTTTATTGTGAAGGGTGGTGGGCTCTTGACTAAAGCCCCAGGATACCTTAACTATCACACACACAGTTGTGTACTACTAAATCCAAAGAGCAACCTCCAGCAAAACTAACGACACATTCCTAGGGAGAGCTTGAAGCATTTTTTTTAAAATATCTTTTACTTCCAAATCCACCTTTACAAACTGATACATGGAAAAAGAGGAATTTGTTTGGTTTCTTTTTTAAATCATTAGGTAAGATGTGGGAAAAGACTTAAAAAAAATAGAACCCAAGTTCAGACCCAGAATGCCACTAAAAAACGAAAAAAGGGCAATACAAAACACGATGCATTTCAGCTCCAACTACTCCATAAAAGAAGCCTCAAAACTGAATTAAAGTAGTCAGAGAAGTTTTGTAATGTATTTTCTAACAACACCCAGACAACTAGGATAAACAAAGCAGGAATACAACAGATTTTTGCTTCTACTTCCTGGAATGTGACTCCTTTAGAGGCAGAAGACAAAAGAAGTTAGTATTAGTCCAACTGTGATTAATAGTGGAAAGGCAAAACCAAACAAAACCAGTAAGCCCAAGTCCAAGGGCTCCTTATGTCCACCTTTCACACAGAGTCTATTGCAGGGGGGCTGACAACAGCAGAGTTCGACCTCAGGTGGTAAAGTGTTCCACGGAGAAATCACACAAGTGTTTTCTATCACACGTCAACCAGAAACTCTCAGCATCTCCTACAGGCCAGTGAGAGGAGCAATTAATTCCTCTGTATCTCAAGAGGACTCGGGCATGGCAACAGTGTCTCCGACTCACACATCAACCTGTTTAACATCAGACTCTAACAACATAATCTTATGGCTATGCATTTTTAAAAGAAAAATCTTTCTACAGATCAGGAGTTCTTTAAAGTCAAGACAGATCACTCCTGTTCAGAGAAATAAACTAGATCACTGTATTGAATGAGAAACATCTTAGGCAAAAAAACCCCAAACTAACACAATGCAAATAAATAAAAACAACCCCTCACTTCTCCAAAATGCTCTAAAACATACACAGTTGTTTAGAAGTTCAGAGTTTATTAGCGGACAGGCAGGATTGCTGCATATAAAAAAAATAGCATTCCTCTGACAGGATATTTTAAGCTGTCTCCTGGGCTCTCTTGTAGACCAAGCTTCTTGACTTTATGAAATACTGCTGTCCTGAGGAAGCTTCAAGAATTTAGACCTCTTAAGTCTGAGTCAAGATCTCTTAACATGAGGAAAGGACACCTTAAGCAGAAACCTTTTCCAAGACAATCTTATAAAGAAACAAACATCTTTGTTACTATCCATATTGTTTAGCTGAAAAGAAGCTGATGTCTTCTGCAGCCTGTCAGCCTTGGGGTCCTACATCTAAGGCTTTGTAATCAAACCAAAACGACCAACACGAAAACAACAGTCACAGTCAGGTCTCTGTCTGAAAAGGTGGGATACAATCTTCTGGCCTGTTGCCAGTGAAAGCAGTTGTCCTGTGACGTCAGTTGTTTGCTTACTTACGTCCTGAATTAACAAAGTCCATTTGTTAGAGATAAGAATGCAAAAAGCTTAGAAACGGCGTCATCTGACAGGCACCTTCATGAGTTCAATTCTAAAAATGCACAGACCTGCTGAAATCCATGAGAACTGTACCTGGGACATATGTCCCTGTCAGAGCTCACGTGTCACAACACGAACAGTATAAACCCCACTCCAGATGTGTCCTCAAAGCCAGCTGAGGTTTGTTTTTTAGAAAAGGAGAAAAAAATATAAGGAAATAAGAGAGCAGACGCAGCTGTACCGCTCGGCGACCCCCACCGCGTGGGTGACACCGACTCGGCCCCGGGGCCGGGCAGGGCAGGGCGGGGGCGATGCTCGGGGGCCGGCGGAGCGCTCGGACCCCGCGCTGCGCCCGGCCCGAGCGGCGAGGCCCGAACGGNGTCCTTTCAGTGCCCAGCGGCCCCTCAGCACCGAGCCCTGCGATCCCGGTCGGGCCGTCCTTTCAGTGCCCAGCGGCCCCTCAGCACCGAGCCCTGCGATCCCGGTCGGGCCGTCCTTTCAGTGCCCAGCGGCCCCTCAGCACCGAGCCCTGCGATCCCGGTCGGGCCGTCCTTTCAGTGCCCAGCGGCCCCTCAGCACCGAGCCCTGCGATCCCGGTCGGGCCGTCCTTTCAGTGCCCAGCGGCCCCTCAGCACCGAGCCCTGCGATCCCGGTCGGGCCGTCCTTTCAGTGCCCAGCGGCCCCTCAGCACCGAGCCCTGCGATCCCGGTCGGGCCGTCCTTTCAGTGCCCAGCGGCCCCTCAGCACCGAGCCCTGCGATCCCGGTCGGGCCGTCCTTTCAGTGCCCAGCGGCCCCTCAGCACCGAGCCCTGCGATCCCGGTCGGGCCGTCCTTTCAGTGCCCAGCGGCCCCTCAGCACCGAGCCCTGCGATCCCGGTCGGGCCGTCCTTTCAGTGCCCAGCGGCCCCTCAGCACCGAGCCCTGCGATCCCGGTCGGGCCGTCCTTTCAGTGCCCAGCGGCCCCTCAGCACCGAGCCCTGCGATCCCGGTCGGGCCGTCCTTTCAGTGCCCAGCGGCCCCTCAGCACCGAGCCCTGCGATCCCGGTCGGGCCGTCCTTTCAGTGCCCAGCGGCCCCTCAGCACCGAGCCCTGCGATCCCGGTCGGGCCGTCCTTTCAGTGCCCAGCGGCCCCTCAGCACCGAGCCCTGCGATCCCGGTCGGGCCGTCCTTTCAGTGCCCAGCGGCCCCTCAGCACCGAGCCCTGCGATCCCGGTCGGGCCGTCCTTTCAGTGCCCAGCGGCCCCTCAGCACCGAGCCCTGCGATCCCGGCCGGGCCGTCCTTTCAGTGCCCAGCGGCCCCTCAGCACCGAGCCCTGCGATCCCGGCCCGGGCCGTCCTTTCAGTGCCCAGCGGCCCCTCAGCACGGAGCCCTGCGGAGTCCGGGGGCAGCGACATAAGGGACACCGCTCACACAGCCTGTCTTTAACCTGCCTCTGCTCTGTTGTAAGGGATGACGAGGAGCAGAAAAAATACAGCACTAGCGATTCGTCCCAGAAGAACAAATGTGGCTTTGCTGCTTTCGGTAATTAAATGTAGGGATTCTTCTGTTCGGGGATATTTTTCCCCCTGCAAAATGTGTAAGACTGCATTTTGGTGCTAATGGCTTCATGATCCTTGCACAGTTGCTTATATAGCAAAATACTGTGACTCCGAGGAAGCTGAGTGCTTGTATAGTAACTATGAAATGGAAATTATACAACATAAATGACATCGTTTTCTTTATTAATCTCGAAAAACAGGTATCAGACAATACTGTTAGTTGACTTCGCCAATTCAAGGTTTTGGAAGAGAACAGAAAGTGTCACCCTCCCTCTAGCAAGCCTCATCGGCTTGATGGGGTAGCCTGAGCCCAGATGGGCCTGAGCCCAGATGGGACTGACTAGAAGAGGATTCAGTTGATAATTCTGAAATGTGTTTTTTTCCACTCAGACCATGTTAAAACACTTACTTTAGAAAAGGTAGTTGAATAGGGTCAGTAGCTTCCTGTTGCAAAGGCAGAGACGAGTATTTCCAAATTCAATTGAACTTGCAGACTACTGTTATATTAGGAAATTAAATGACTTAAGTACAAGGAAAGAGATCTAGCACATTTGTACAGTCTAGTCACTTCCATTCTGTCAAACATCCCTGTCCCTGAAGCAAGTCAGTTACATCCAAATTTTCTCTCCCTGGTCCATGCTAATGCCTAAACTGCGCCCAGGAATTTTTTTGGGGCAGATTACAAGCTGTACCAGGCCGTCACCCTGCTGTAGTGACAGATCAAGGTCTGATGCTTGTGTCTGTGTCCTGTTCAGTTTAGTAATTCACACATAGCCACAGCAACAGTGTGACAGAAGAATGCAGCCAGCAGCGGGGCAGAAACCACATGCTTTGACAAACATGTGATGCCCCGATCATGTGTGTTTTCTGTAATCCCACTGGCTTTTCTCCGTGTCTGCATTTAAATTTCAAGCTGTGCTCAGCAGGCAGGGAATAGCCAGGCTATGGCCAGAGTCCCACCCATACATAATTCATCCACTGCTTTGCATGGGGCCGTAGTGTTCCTACATAAACTGTCATCAAATATGGCTCATATCAAATGTGGCTCATAGGCCTGCAGCCCTCTCACACCTTCCCGACTTCTCCAAAGTATGCATGATGAGAACTTCCCTTCCTACCTGCAGGCTCCACAGACTGAAAACAAGACATGCAATGCTGCCATTTTTAGGTTTTATTATCACCGTTAGCATAGCTGGAAAAACTGTACAAGCTTTTGAGTTCATAAACCCTTCTCCGGGCCCACACCAGAAGTAGCAAATGCATGAACTTGACTGCTTTTGTTTCAAGTCTGAAGAAGGGACTGTGTATCTAGAAGTCTGTGGAAATGTAAATACCTGTGTAAATACAAACACATCCTGCTCCTCAGGTCTTCTAAGTAATTTTAAATCCAGAACAATATTTCACTGTTTTGCTGGAGGATGATTATAAGGAGGATAACCTGAAATAAACTCTAAATTCTCTCCACACCACTATACCCCAAAGTTACTATTATTCTAAATTACCTATAGTCTGATTTCCTTTTCCAGCATGTCTTCGTGATAGCTTGAGTGTGAAACTATGGCAGGTCTTTATGAATGGAACAATTAAAAAATATATATTATACTGTATGAGCAGGATTCAATTAGCCTTGAATTCAAGGAGTCTCAGCATATTTTAGGACTGGTGTATTAATAGCCTTCACAGTGAATTTTGAGATTCACCACACATAAACCCCTCCCACTTTATATCTTATTCATGTTTATTTATTTTATGAGAAAATAATCTTTAAAATTCAATATTTTTCTTCTGTCTTCTGTACAATAGCATGGTTAGAAAACCATAGCTGAAATATATGCCAAATACCACCACATGCATGTTATAGGGACTTTTCTAGAGGCAGCAGGGGGTTTGTAACCCACCTCTTATTAACCCAGCCTGAGAGGCTCAGCCATTAACAGCTCAGAAACATTTCACTGTTATTCCTTTTAGTGTCATTTGTGGTATACCAATGGCCTCTACCTTTGCAGTGCATTTATGCTGGTGGCATAGCCTGCAAATAGAAACATAAAGCATTTTGGAAGTGTGCTCAGTTTGTTTAGAAACATGCTTGGTTGGTCACTAGAGGGCAGAAAAGGAAAGGAGATAAAGAAGAAGGAAAAAAAAAGAAAAAAAAAAAGAGGGGGGAAAAAAGAAAAAGAATAAAAATAAATAGAAATTTAAAAAGAAAGAAAAAGAGGGACTGTTGGGTTTGGAAAGACTAAGGCAGCCTTAAAAATAAATCCTTTTCCTTTCTGCTTAGGAGATTAAGGTTTACTTATGGGGGAGACATCATTCATGCCAATCTACAAGGCAGTCCATCAGATTTAGGATCTTCAGCTTTCAGCCCTTCATGTTGTGAGGATTTTCCAGTTCTTTCTAATTGGTCCCTGTAGTGCTTTGCCTTGCTCTTGGAAGCAAAGTAAAATGCTAGAATAAGTAGAACATTTCAAGAGTTCAGAAATTTAGCTCATTCCAAAAGGAGAATGATTTTAAATATATTCAATTTGAAGTATTTCCAGATGAGACTTGGAAAAAAGAGCTCAAACCAGGGATAATTAATGTGTACATCAGGAAATAATAAAACATTCCTATAAAGAAAAACGTATATTTTGGAGAGAAACAGAAGTGATCTCTTGTTCATTACTGAATTTTTATAACTATAAATAGAAATTTTCTCAGTGCAAGCTTCTTTTTCTAAATGAAAAGGCAGGCCGATCAATTTAAGAAATACAAGCGCACTGCAAAATCAAAGCAGTACAGGCCGTACATCAGTGAATATGTGTAATACTGGATCTTTAAAGAAACTTTCTCCCTTCCCCTTCTTATTTCATCCATCAAATCTTTGGCTATGTGTCTTAAACAAGCAGGAACTAGTTCTTTTTCTCTGCCTGTCACTCATCTGTAGGTACTGGTGTTTTATATGTGCCACCTTTGTTTTACCAGCAGATGGGGCCAAAGCGGAACAATTATAAAATGTTCTGGAATAAGAAAGGGATTAAAAAAAACCAAATGAAAAGAGACATGGAGATGGTGAAATGTTGAGAGACTGAGCTTTTCAGAGAAGAGCAAACACAAAGCCAAGTGGCCCCCCTCTAGGAGATGGGGATACACTGTGAGTTGTTAACAAGCTGTTACGGTAGGCCATTTAGTTATTAAAATACTGCATCTGGCAGTATTTTAATGTGTAGGCAGCACATCTTGGTGTAGGCAGCAACCAAGAGAATTGTTCAGCAGCTTCATGACCAGCTGTGGTGCCAGCAGTTAGAGAAGATTCTTTTTAGTGGTAGGGAGAAGCTTATGATGCAGACACCAGAAGCACAGATAAGTGTATGAGAGTTCGTGGAAACTAGATTACACAGAAAAAAAAAAAGCCTTTGGTCCAAGATGCCTGTGATTTGTTTAAAATTGTTCCAGTTTTCCGTCAAAAGCTGCTAGACAGAAAAATGTCTAGAGGGCTTAAAGGGAGCTCTTGTTTGTTTTTCTCTAGTGCCTGGAACATTCTGGGATGACAGAGAGCTTTTTTAAAAGCATGGACTCCTTGCATGCAAAGCAGAATTACATGGGGTGCCAGCATGGGAACGTGGCAGAGGCCAGGGAAGTTGTTATTTTTTATGAGGAAGAAAACACAAGCAGCAGAGGAGCAGTAGGGCCAAGGATCAGCATTGACTGGGGATGCCAGCAAAACAGATTACTCTGTATCTCAAATAGGTATAATAATATGAAAATGCTAAAAGCAATTAAAGGCAAACTAGAATATCTGTCCAACCATGAAATTTGTTTTTTCTCAAACCAACCAAAAGAAAGAAAATTGTGGGCTAATTAAGTTATAATCTGTGTAGAACTGAGTAATAGGGAAAGAGCAATTCTCTTGAAAAGTCATCTTCAGGGAGAATATTTCAGAGGAGCAACCAACAACTAACAAGAGACTCTCCAGGTATTTAAACTGCAGTTCAAGTGACATTTTATTAACAAATTTCAGTATTTGTTTTCTGTCCCAATTAAAAGCAAAAAATTTTAAAAAAAGGCTCTGTGGAGGTTCAGACATCCTCACAATCTATCCTGGGCATTTAACAGAAGTGTCCAGGTCCTCCAAGTAATTGACAAAGCAGGCAGGTTTCTCAGTGTGGTACTCTTAATTGCCCTCTGAAGCACTGTACCTCTTTCCACTGATGGCATAAGAAGTCTCTGCTTTTAATTTGGATACCTGAATTGGTTGCCAATAGTATGCAAATACCTTACAGAGCAGGCAGTGTGAAGGAAAGCAAAGAAGAAACTAAATGTAATATTTTTTTTAGAAAGTGGCAGAGTACTACTCCAAATAGTTGCACATTTGGAATCGTCGTTATTTGACGTGACAGTTGCACATGTCAGGTCGTTATTTCAGGACAGATCTTTGAGAGGCAATTTCTCAACAATTCAAATGATGGCTGCTTGAAAGAGGTAGTCCCACAGTCCAGGGGAAAAAATAGGAAAATTAACAGGCTATTCTTGACTTAAGCCTAAGAAAAACAGTTACTTAGTTTAAGAAGTTTTTATAGTTTCACCATGAAGTAATAATTGTCAAATCCAGTAAATTTCAGTATTTCTAATGGAAGGCTCCTGCTGAAAAGTAGTCCATGGCAGTGATTCAGAAGAGGAATTGTGATGAGAAGAAGGAATGTCATTACACTGGTATTAAAATCAGATATAAAACCATTAAAATCCTAAGACATCCTGTGAAGAATATATTTATGCAGATTTTTAACTGATTTACAGAAAGTAGGAAACATGTTCAAATGGTTGTTAGAGTCACACTCTAATGGTCACAAATTTTCAGTGAAAACCTATAAAAATAAATACTTTTAATTTTTTTTTTTTTTTTAAAAAAGGATTATGAGAAGTGAACACAGTTATGTATATGTCCTACTAAGTATGAGTTATCATGGAGCTAAACTAACATTACAACTAGAAATTTCTCCTTTGGGAGAATTTTTCCCACACCTTAAAATTCATTATAACCAGTAATGACTCAAAAAGGGTAGAGCACATTTTGTGAGGGATATTCTTTTAGGAAAAAAGTGCTTCATTAAGACAACTCTTATGTTCCTGCAAGCAAGGTTTAAAATCTCCATCCAAAGATATTTTTGTCTTTAACAGAAAAATCTCGTAATACTCAGACATTTACCAGGTAAAGATATTTGCATTCCTGCCTCAATGCAGAGTAGATAGCCACACTGCATGTAAGTGGCTAATCCTCACTTAAGGGACATCTATTTCATTAATTTGTTCCATGAATCAATTGAAGACAGAATCTATCTATCAGACCTCTGACTCCGATAAAGAGAAAAAAAAAAAAAGCAACAGAACTGCTGGTTATACCTTAAATTTAATGAAGAATTTGGTCTAACAAAAGTTAGAAACTACCGAGTAGTCACAAAGTTCTGAAATAATTGTACACTTGAACAGTCTTGAAAACAAACTAAATAGCAAAATTAAATTAAAAGCCCTTAATCGGCAACATTTTGAGACTCTGTGACATAGGTCTCTATTTCTGTATGTATTACCTGACTAAATATATGCAAGAAGAATCTTGCACCAGTGTCACTGATGCTTTACAAAAGGTTTATTGAGTTTTACACTGGAGTTTATTAAAACATTTTAAAAGTAAAATGTCTTGGGCATCATTGTCACACACAGACACAAAACCCATGAGTAAAGCAGTTTTAAAATAGAATAGTAAATTAGCTGTCTTTGTTTATTGTCAATATTATACATTTAAAGGATGGGAAAATATTACCAGATTAAGTATTGTTGGTTTCCATCACAGTTGAGTGACATAAATGCATGGCAACGTACCATTCATTTGTGTATACACACAGCCTTTCTCTGGATTTTGTAGTTTTTAGCAAGAGAAAGAAAATTTCAATCACTTTATTCAGGCAGTTTATTCTAGGATTATTTCTGTGATCCACTTTTTTTTTTTCTGTAATTATTATAAGCAACTGAGATGTTTCTTCTATATAGTTTATAGGAAGCCTTATAGCAATAATTTATGTCTTTATTTGTCCATGGAAGATAATTTTTCCATTCATTCCAGAAAATTACTGATTTTCTTCTTGTATCAAACACATTTGATTGTTGAAATGTTGCCTTATGGTGACTCTCAAGATCAGGGGTACACAGTGATGTAATCTGACTGCCTAAAAGTAGTAAATGGTGCTTGTATTTCACTTGGGACTGTGATTATTTAGCATGGCACTATGTACTTGGCCAGTACAGCCAATGCCTAATCCCTGATAAATTCCTCTTTAAATGGCAACATTTTTAAGTGTATAGGGTAATTCTGTGTCAGGATGATTTTAGGAGCTATCTGGGAAATATATTTAAAAGTTTTCCTTTTTGTATTTTAGAGGTTACTGAATACATTTCTTTATAATTAAAGAATAGGTCCTTTTTACTTTACATAATTACATAAATGCTAACTATTGCTGCTAAGGTGAAGTTACACAAGATGTCATTTCAACAGCAGGGTTACTTGGGGTTAGAACTAAATATATCTCAGCTTCTATCTCTCTGGAATCGTTCCAGGAGTGTGCATGGTCATCCTCTCTTTCCTTTTCAATTCTTTGCCTCATCTGGCCAGGCCCTTTGGTCTTCAAGATGAGAAGTACTTAAATGAGTCTCCTACCTCACTTCTCCAGAAAACGCCCAGTGGGAGCCTGTTTTACTTCCAGATCTACCTCATGTCTTGAACAACTTCAAGACTGGAAAGAGAATGGCTGAATGGAAGATTAGACTGGTGTGGAGAAGTGGGCATGATCGAGATCTTAAAACTCTAAAAGACATTTGAAATGCTATCACTGCACACAATATGTGTGCACACAAATAAAGGTCCCATAGGCATCTAACAGTGAAATAGCTTTCTCACATTAGGTTACTCACTGGTTTTCTTCAGAAATCATTTCACTAATGGTCCTTTTTCTGCTGTCTGGACAGCTCATGGAGCAGAACTACTGCTGTCTTCCTCAATACTGTCCTTGCCTGGAAGCTATTCAGTGTGGACCAGAATAGCCCTTGCAATTTGGATGACACAGGACCCAGATGTTCTTGTGGCCCTCTTAGCTTGTAAACAAAAGTCCTCTGCAACAGATAAACATGACACAATTTGGCCTGATTTGTATTTGATCCAAGATAAATGGTATTCCTTGAAAAAAAATATATGAAATGCATGCTAGTTACTAGGGATCTTAAATTGTAGGCAAACAAATTATCATTTGAGCCAGTTCGACACAACCAGCAAAGTCAGCCACGGATTCCTAAGGGTGCAGAGCACTGTAGAACTGATGACAGCACATGCACAAATGGCTCAGGGGTTTTCTTCTCGCTTCAGGCACTTTACACTGTTAACAGTAGTTAATAATGCTATTAGGAATATCAGTTTCCCTTTTTATAGCTACATTGAGTGATCCAAAACCAGTCTGTGCTGAAGCAAAGATATGAGAGGCCACAGTGCAAATTTACCAGAACAACTGATACATGCCTTCTTCATTTTATCCAAGACAGAGCAATTACAGTAAGGAAAAATCAGGAGGTAGTACGAATCCTCCAATTTTGCCAAAAGAGCTTTTAGCAAAACAAACTTGGAATAAAATAAAATTGTACTTTTTCTGAGCAATTCTCACTTGGCATGTACTCAGGTTATGCAGAGAGGGCAGTTGTGGAAAGTTGGATTTACCTTATAGAGAGCGTGAAGTAGAAACTGTCCCTTGCATCTAACAGCACAGTTAACACCATCTTCTGGGGGAGAATTGGTCTGCTTTTAGCAGAGATCTCACAGAGTCCTACAGATGTAGCCCACCTTGGCTATGAGCTGAACTAGTTCTTTTTTCCCCATGTGGCCTAGTTCTGTCTAGCAAAGTATTGGAATATTTGGAGTAGTCATGTTGACTTGCATGGACAGACCTGCATTTGGGAAGTTCAGTAACATACCTAAATGCTTTGCTAATTAAGCTGGTCAGCTGCCAGTCCCTTTAGGATAGGAGAAGAATCTGAAGGCTTTGCTTCTGCACTGGCAGAAGAGAGGGAGAGAAAGAAATAAATCTCCTATAGATTCCCTTAGCTAACATTCCTCAGCACTGTGTTATTTATTTCTGGACAGATTTATAATGTACTTTGATGCTGAGCTCATAAAATTCTTAAAAGGAATATTTAATAAGTCCCTGAAGAGAAGAACCAGAAATCAGAAGACATTATGCTTCAGCATAGTAGGAAATTAAACAAGTATTCATGCAACTTACATTGCTCAAAACAGCTATGGGAAACCATACTGGTTAAATCTAAATTATGCATTAATGGCCACCCTGACACCACTCTCTAAAGCAACATCCTTGTCCAGCAGATGCTGACTTGGAAGCTTGGGTTAAGACGTGGTGTGAGCTGGTGTCTCACAGTGCACAGGGCCACTGATGCTGCAGGCTGCAAGGAGCTTGTGAGGCAGCAGGATGGATGGAAGATGGGCAGGGGCTGCTGTGTGGGCTCTTGCAAAACAGCATATATACAGCTATCTTGTCTTTTTTATTGAGGTAATTACCCAGTTGGGATGGTAGAAGAGTTGACTGGAGGTGTGGTAAGAGTTAACTCAAGGATGAAAAAGGAGTGAAGAAAAAGCAGATGTTCTGCAAAGTGATATTAGAACCACACAAATAGCTCTTTTGGCAGAATGGAGTAGTCATAGCCTTGCTATTATTATCAGTCTGATCAGAAATGTGTGAACTCCAAGCTATGCTCCCACACAGGCCAAGCTCAGTGTTACTCAAGATAGAGATCTGTATGTATGGACAGAAGTCAGCTTGGCACAGCACTGAAGCTGCTCCTTTAGGAAAGCAGCCTGAAGAACCAGATTTAACCTTTAGTTACTGACTTACTTCGGAAATATACTTTGTCTTGACAAAGAAAACAAGGAATCCAAGATTGTGTGTTTGTATTTTGAAATTGCCTGGTTACTGATTCTTTTTAATTTCTAAGTTACACTTTGTCCAAATACTTTAGACAGAAGATTTATTGGCAGGGTTTTTTTTTTTTTGTTTAGTTTTTTTTTTTTTTTTTTTCAGGCAAACTGCCAGTGTCCTCTTTTAAACCCCTGCTTCTGCTCTAGCTGTTCCCAGCAGAAATGTGAAAGCTTAGGTGACTTTATACTCTTTGGACAGGGGTTCCAAATTCAAAATGCAACAAAGCTTGATATAGCCCCTCTGTGTCTATATTGGGAGGAATTGTGTAAAGGAGCTGGATATGTGGTTATTGCCAGTAATAGCAAAGTCTGATGTTCTTTTTAATTCTGATGCCAACACCCTGATAAATCTTAGAACATGGTGCCATTTGGAAACCCTGCCTTCTGTCCACTGTTTATGGAAAAAGAAGTTCAATGAAGAGAAACCACCATAAACATATGTGAATTCTGTGTCAAAAAGTTTCAAATCAGAAATTTAAAATCAGTGAAAGACCTTGATTTTTCAGGCCAATACGGAGCTTTTTTATGCTAAAAACTGTGATAGAAATATGGCTAACAAATTAAATTCTAATTCTGCACACAGGCTATTTTTGTACCCTGTTCTTTTGCAAAACACCACAGCATTTAAAATTACTAAATGGAACTATTTACGTAAATGTTAACCAAGAATCCCAAACAATAAAAAAAAGTCCAAGAATTTTTTGAATTTTGGGAGGTGATGTGGAAATGTTTTTACCAGTGTCTGACAATTATCTGCACTTTGTGGCTACTTAATAGGAAAAATTATATTCCTTCTCCTGTAGGAAAAAGTATGTTTCCAAAAAAAAGCCCCAGACAATAACAACCTTTCCAGGGACTGGTCACAGAGAAAGACTTTACGTAATTTCACGGTACCTTGATTGGTGTTCATTTCACATTCTGTCTTTCAATTCAGGGATCTCTAAACAACTTCTTAACTAGCAAATTTTCTGTTGGTTATTGGAAGGTTTTAAGTTATCAAGTGATTAACAAGGGAAAATATGAAAGAGATAATGGAATTTGTTTTTCTGTTTGAAGCCTAGCTTGGACCAGTTGTGTTGTGCTGTGTACAAACAACGACTTGTCAAGGGCATGGGCACTCCAGGCTAAATTCAGAAGGAATTCAAAGCAGGGTCACAGTGACCTGCAGGCCACAGTGACCTGCAGGGATTTATTTGCATGTCCTTCTCCTTTGCTATGTGCCTTTTATTATCTAATGTCAGTCTTCCAAGTTTATCTATACGAAACTAACACTCTCCTATTTTTAAGTTGCTTCTGAATATGGTGTAGACCCTTTTCTTTAAATTATATGTTAATAGTTGTACATTTGTGTTGCCAAATTGGCACGTGTTTGCAGCAGACCCACTGACACGCTAACCTTGTTTTAGCACCTGGTGTGTTAGCATATGGTGAGACTAAATCACTGATTGTCTGAGGCACCACTTTGGAGCTCGCAGGCTGCTCACCTTGTAAGCTGCCTCTCAGTTGCAACTGAGAACAAGACTGCTCTTAGTAATTTTTAAGGACAAAGGAGTTCATCTCAAGTCCTGCTCTGTCTTCAGCAAACCCCTGACATGACCCTAATTACTTAGAAAGACTTACTGAATCAACTCTTGACTGTCCTCTGTTAGCTACAAGTGAGAGGAGGCAAGGACTAATCTGATCTCTTCCCCTTGAATCCTCTGGGCAAGGATGGCACATTGAGACCCCTGTTATATTCCCTCCAGTAACCTGCCTTGCCTCAGTCCAGGGATGAGTTTTCCAGTGTGGAGAGTTTGTTGTGCAGACATTTGAGCCCAGCCCTGAGACTGGCACACAGAGCTGTTAGACGCTCGTGACTAGCACAGCTCCTCTAACTGCNAAAAAAAAAAAGAGGTAGGAGGAGGAATGGGATGTCAGGAAGAAGTGCCTCTTAAAATGTCATGTGTTATTTTAGTTGTCACCTTTACCTAAATTTTGTGCTGCATCACTTGAGGCACAAGGTGAAGGAAACAGAGCAAAGGAAGGGCAGTGGCCAACATCACCTCTGAATTAGAGACCTTGTGCTTAGCACTGCTCAAGGACACTAAAAGTTTTTGGGTTGTTTTTTAATAACACCCAAGATTGAATTTCTATCAGAGTAATGATGTTTAGATAAACTCAAATGTGCCTACACAACACTTGCCTGCAGTGAAAATACAGAATTTATGAAGACTTAAAATTTCCCTTCATATTTAGACAATGTATCTAAATTATTTTTGCTTGGTTCTTTCTTGGCACATGTTACGTTTAAATTATGACATTTGTGATGGGAGAAAAGGACCAACATGGACTGGCAGTGCTCCCTTCTGGGTCCCCTCTGAAGAAAGTGTATGACCCCACAAAAATAGGGCTCTGTCATAGCCATTCCAGGACTCTGCTCAGAGACAGAAGAAAACCTCTGAGATACAGAGCCTCTAGCCCAACGTTTTCCTAGCCTGACATACATTATTTTTCCATCATGATTTCCTCCCGCTCTCTGCCTCCTACTCCAAGTTAAACCAAATTTAGTAGGTAATTCCAGACACTCCTATTCAAAGGTGTCCCCTGGCAGGAAATCAGTGCACTGTTTTTCAGATTAAAAAAGAGCAAGCAAACAAAGCATTTTCTCAGGATGTATGCTTGTATCTCTCTCACCCACTCTAAATCCGTGCACATGCTTTTTTCATCAGCCATCCTATCATTGGCCCTCTGAGCCAGGCTACCAAAGGCAAATTTAAGGTGGTTGAGTAGGCAATTATCTGCAAGAGTGAAGTCTCAGTGGGTTATTGAACTCCATCTACTCAGAAGACTTAGAAAGGAAGAAAACTGGGTTTAGATTTGATACTATATATCAACAATGGAGATGCAATACATTTTGGTAGTAATTAAAATACTGTGTGACATAGCAGCAGCTCAAAGAGTTGTACAGTAGTTTGGCTACAGGTTGTTCGAGTGTATATAGTCTGGTTTATCTGTAAGTCATGTTTCCTTCCTGCTATAAAGTCTTGCTCTGATTCAGATCTTTGACCATCTAAGTCTTTTGGTAAGGCATGGAAACATCGTCATTCCACTGTTAAAGTTACACCAATATGAATCTGCTGGCAAAGAAGGTTTGCTCAGCTGGTCTGCTGAGCCACTCCTTCTTCCATAAGCAATACAGACAGATGAAATAAATGTTAGGGAACACTTCATGAAACTGTAAGTTTTTATGGCATTTCTTTTCAGCATTACAACAGATTTGAGTTGGTTTTTGCCATTGGATCTGATTAAATTATGCTGGTACTGAAGTACAGAAACCCACAGATTCAAAGGAACCCCATGCTCTGCTAAATTTCTGCAAACTATCGTGGCTGTGGGGATGATGCACAGTGAAAGTAAAATTGTCCCTAAACTTGGAACACATCCCACTTGAATGCGTTTTTAAGCATCATCTTGCCCCATCATGAAAAGACTGGTAGGAGTTTCAAGCGGGAGTTCCCACCCTTGTTATTAGTTGCATTGTAAGGGTTACACACTGAGTGTGGTAACATTGTTCAGGGAAAGACCTTCAGGAGTATAATTACTCTTTCAAATTCGTATGGATAAAGAAAGGAAATGATCCTAAGAGCAAGGACCTCAAAGACCCATGAAAGCAAGGGAGTATATTTCTATTGACTTAGCTGAGAACGTATCATTAGAAATGTCAGCCAGAGAATCACGGCAGCGACTTTTTATATTTATGTGGTAGATGTTGTTCATACTTCACACCAGTTTGATGTGCTTACACTGGGGTAGGTCTCATGCAGTTTCATTAGGAACAGCTGTTTTTTATCAACTTTGCATCCAACTCTAATAGGTTTATACAGTTTAAACAAAATAGAGATTAATGTCTTATTTGCTAAAGATGGTAGAAAGAACATTTTGCTAACTTCGGCAAACTGATGTAAAAGTAAAAACCATAAATGTCTCAGGCCATGAAGCTCCCTGTCTTGGACAGAATGACTTTTTCCTGACAGAAGGATTAATTTGCCTTCATATTTGTGTATGGCTATCATAAAAAACAGGGCACAAGCGTAAGCCTGGAATAAGAAGCTGTAGTATGCTATTGACTGTATTATGTGTTTTTAAAGTTCCATATGCTGTTTGAAAACACAAACGACAAAACAAACACTGTATCACTTGCAAAACTTATAACAAGGGATGGTAGGACATACTAGAAGAGACATTAAATGCTAATGACTCTAAGGCTGATCTAGACCTTTTGATTAGAACAAGGTCAGTGACAGAAAGCATAGCTGAGCTCTTGTGCACAGCATTGAGAAAGATGATTTGACAATAGCCAAGAATACGTTTAGACTTGTGAAGCTTTAGGATGTAGTATGTGAATCAGCATTCTTAGGTTTTGGATGAACAGGTAATGAATCATCACTTCTCTTCCTCTATCTGCACTTACAGCATGTTACATAAAAGGGCCAGGTATACTATTTTATTTTCTGGTATTATACCTGCAGGGCATGCATAACCTGATTTTGAAGCTAGCAGCCCTGATAATAGGGTGTAATTTCTAAAAGAGAGACATTCCATTGACCAACACCCCATCCTGCTTTCAACATTGCTGTGCTATGACTAGCAGAGAAGTTTCTCCTTAAATACCTTCTTCATGGGATATTAAAACACAGACTGTATAAATTATGAATATGGCTATTATCTGGAGAAGCCAAATATGTAATATATGATGGCAGTAATAAAATGAACGCATCATTTCTGTGCTACCTATTTTATGCAGAGCTAGAGTTTATTTTCTTTCATGCTCACTGTCTTTATTACTACCCTGAGAAAAAAAGCTACCAATGGAGGAACTTTTCTTTCCCTTGGGATACAGAGAGATTAAAAAAGTTAGTAATGTAAATGGGATGGAAAAAGATTTATTGTGTGAATATTTTACTTCCCTCCATTCCCTCACTTGCTCCCAAAGGACAGAACCACAGCTTCCTCTCCCATAATAGCCAGTTGATATGGCCAGGCTGTGGCTTGGTGACAGCCAGCTCCTGTCCTATGAATAGACTGAAAACTGCCTTGACTGGACTCCATCTCTCTGAGCCTCTCCTGTTAGAGCTATGCGTCTTTAAACACGCATCTTAAATATACTCCAGAGAAATATATGGGTGTATAAAAAAGGATCAGGAACTTCAGGATAGGTTTTCCCTAACCTAAGAGAAGGACATGAATGCCGTGCCACTGATGCCATGTGTTATTTTGTGTCCCATCTCATTCTCTGCAAAGGGATCCTTGATAGAACTACTTGCTGAAGGCAAAGAGAAAGGTTGGCTTTGTTTTTGACATGTTTTTTAAATGTTATGTTTCCAAGAAACACTCTGTTGGGCATTTTTTTCTTTAAAAATTAGAACTTCATTAAAAAGAAAAATTTCTAACTACCTCTGGGTTAAGAGAAGCTTTTTCCTTTCTCCTCGTCAGAATAAAAAGAGAATTCCTCCCCAACACACTCAGTGATTTCTCTTCAGATGAAAGCCCTCAACTCCTCATACCCCTAAAGTGTACACTATGACTAGGAAATGCAGGTCAGTGTCACCAAGGTGAGATCCCTGCCTTTGCAGCAGAGCGAAGGGTAGATAAAGTTAGTGCATGAGCTGTGTATTGCTCAATGAACAAAGTCCCTCCAGTTGCCTGGTTAACACAAAGTGGCTAAAAAAGAACTAGCCAGGAAGGATGTGTCGGGGTTAGGTTTGCATTTGAGCACCTGAAATGTAGTGGAAGGTCACCAAGATGGTTAGTGGCCTGGAATGTGCTGCAGAAGGTGAGACTGAGGGAGCTGACTTTGCTTAACTTGCAGAAAAAAAGTTAGAGTAGGTCAGAGTGCAGCCTCCCGCTACCAAGAGGGAATACAGAGAAGATGGAGCCAGACTTTTCCTTGAGATGTACAGCAAAAGGAAAAGAGGCAGTGGTCACATGTTGCAGAAAAGGAATTCCAGACAGATAAATAGAAAAAATTACAAGAGTGGTTATCCCTGGCACAGGTTCTCTAGAGAAGTTGTGGACTCTCTGTCCTTGAAGGTATTAAAAGCTCAGCTGGACAAGCAACCTGAGCAGCCAGATCTAACTTTGAAGCTAGTCCTGCTTTGAGGAGGAGACTGGATTATGTGACCTCAAAAGGCCCCTTGCAGCCTCCACTATTCTGTGACTGCAATTCTCCAGAGAAGCATGCAAGCTTATTCTCACTGATTAAAACCATTTTAAAGCTTGCAAAACTTACTGTAAGCATTATTGCATATATGGAGCAAGCACATTTTGACAGTAAACCATCTGCGTTCTGGGAAGCAGCATCTAAGAATAACCCAAAGAAACAAATTTATTGCAAATATGTTATTTAGGCCACAAATCTTTCTACGCTCAGGACCATAACTACTTCCCCTTCCACTGCAGGATGAAAGACAACTGATGATGTTACAGCACTTGGATTGAAGAGCTTCATTCTTTCCAGCAAATCTAAAAATGAAGTGAATGTCTGCATGAAATCTGACCCCTGTGAAACTGGGGAAATATATTTTCATATACATATGTATGCTGCACCCAAAAAGGGATAACTAGGTCAGATCCTGGGAAACTCAAATTTTCAATCTGAACTGGTTAGAAATTGAACTAAATCTGAAAGAGAAAAGATTCATTCATTCATTCATCTCTTAGACCTATGCCATAGGGGAGCTTTTTCCCCACACAGAAAATCCAAGAAATACTTGGCATAGAATTTCACTGTACTGATTTCCAAGCCCCATTCTTCCCTTGTGATACACAAGACGAAAAGGACCTTGTAAGAGAACTTAAAATACAGAAATGGATCATGTCTCTTGGGTGGCAGAACAAGAAAAGGGGTGTTACTCAGACCCTTCAGGGGCTTCTAAACACTGTGTGAACATCTTGCAGCTGTTCGTTGGGCCGCTGTCAGATACAGCAATGCTTATTCAGGATGAAGGTTTTATTCAACATAAATTTTATGGGAATGGAAATCATATGGAATAATCATGTGGCTCCTGCAAGTCTGTAGGGAATTGTGCACATGTGGGTAAAAAAAATCCCATTTTTCCTTGAGAGATTGCAAAGAATGAGAATACTTCCCACACAGCTGATGGAAGTGTCTACTCAACCAACATTTGCTTGTTCACACAGCATTAAGCATAAAGTAAATTGCACAAAGCAGCATTTCACTTACTGTTTTCTTTGGAAAAGACTGTTCATCAGCAGAGGTAATTCCTTCACCTGGGCCTAGGAAAAAAAAAGAGAATAAACACTGATTATCTACACACAGCAACATGATTTATATTTATAAAATGTTTGGCCACAGATTATCAAGGTTCAACGATCTTGGGTGTGTGGTTAAAAATAAAATCCACAAAAAATGGAGAAAAATAATGTTGTAATATTGAAATACTGCATTTATTTCAGACGTCTAGGAGAGCCTTTGCATTCTCAAAAGTGAATCTGGTCTGTATTTATAAGACATATTTATACTCATGTATAAAATATATGTATGTATTTTTTTTTCTCCACTCTTGTAAAAAACTTCGTGGAAAGTTCAGGTTATTCCAAGAATGAATACCTACATTTATGATCCTCCTTCTTTCAGTTTTCTTTCCCTTTTTACTCTATGTTGCAGCAATTTATAAATAATGTGGCGTCGTCTTTATTTCATCTTACTACATACTAGCAAAACAATTATAATTCTAAAAGGCTGCATTTTGCATAAAATCAGTTTAAGGAGTTTTGCTCAAAATATCCTGAATTTAATATAATCACATTACATTAAACATTCGAGCAGCGTGAGATACATTTTCTCGCTTTTTCTATGTCACTTGTTTCAGAAAGCAATGTACTTCTCTTCCACTATACATTTTCAAAGTGATGACTCATCTACAATTGACTAATTTATCATTAATCAGCCTTAACAAGATTAGACATTTTAAATCAATTTCTAGCTTCTAATTCAGTCCAAAGGTTTCAGTTTCAAGGAATTGAAATGCCTTAAATTTAAATGTCTTTGAATTTAACCTTACAAAGTTCCAAGAGTGGCAGGAACTTGCACTGTTGACTGAAATAGAGTGAGACCTAGACCCTCTACCAACGCCCAGAGAGTGAGACCCATGTCCTGTTGCTGTAAGGAAACATAAACCCCATCCATCTTTGCATGTGCATTTGGCTGCATGTTGTGTGCGCCACTTTCTAGGGGATGGTTGTGGCAGTATTGCAGTGGGGGCAGTGCAATATTTTTTTCCCAGACTTTCTCTGATTTGCCTATTACCAAGTGATCACAATTTGCAGGTATCTCAGTGAAGGGTTCCCAACGGCTGTAGCATGTTAAATCTGGTTGAACACCCCCCCAGCCATGAGAAATGGGCTAATAAAAATTCTAAAAATATCAAAAATTTATTTCTTCCTTGTATGGGCTGTGCCAGTGCTGAAGAAGTCCCTAAAACAGTAACAGAGTTTCCCAGGACTAATTTCCTCGGTATATATTTGCAACCATTAGTAATTTTCAAAGTTCACCAAAGGGTTCTGAGAAGCAAGTAAAGAATATAGCCTTCTAATAAGACTTAATAAGACTTCTGCTCACTGTATTTCATCAGATAAATCATTACAAGTCATTTTAAATTTTCAAAGGCTTACAGGCTCAACTGACTTGCTGTGTACCTGAAAAATTACTATTTGCCTCATGGTCACATGAAAGCAACCCAACTTCATGGATAATACACATTTACAAAGATTAGTCTTAGTAGCAGAGAACAAATATTGAACAGAAGAGCTCGATTCAAGGAAAAAAAAATGCTGCTGTGAACCTTGTGTGACAGAATTGTCCCTGCCTATTACACAGATGTTCTTTAAATTTAATTTGTTAAAGCTCTGTCTCATTCACAGGTGTTGTGTGCTGCTGCAGGAACAAAATATGTGCCAGCCAAAATAAGGTGGACATTTTCTGTTTTCTAATAACCCCTGTATAGTGCCTCTGGCCTAGCAATTCATTTTAGTTTCAAGCCCAAAACCAAATCAAAAGCTTCCCTGCTCAATTGCATACTGTAACTGCACTGAGCTAGCATTGCTCTCCCATCCAGCAAACAGCAAGGATTTCTCAAGAGATGCATTACTATGCTAGTGAAATTGAGATTTTTTTTTTCTCTCTGGACTTTTTTACCTATAAATGTGGTCATGACTTAACTTTGCTCTGAGGAAATATTTGCTTATCTTTGCTTCAAAAGGCTTTAATTAAATGCTGAAGGCTCCTCTACTCTTTCTATATCCTCCACTGCAATATATTTCCTTTCTTCCCTTCTGAAGCTGTGGGGGAGGATAGCAAAGAAGCAGAGCGACCTGAAAGTAATAAAGTCAGAGTAAACCACAAAAACCTTGCTTAATTACTCAGTTTCAGAACAGAGATTGAAAAAAAGCAGTTCTTTCATTCTCATAAAATGACAAGAGCCAGCAAACAGATGACCAGAGCAGCCCACTGTGGTGTGATAGCTGACAGGAAGGCACAATCACTCATTATCTGTTCTCAGAACTGCTGATTGAAAGGCCTTGGTTAGTTCAGGTGAGGTGACGAATGGCAAGACCCGGAGGACCATCTGCATATAAAAGCATTCACTGTGGAGCTAATACCATATATTTGTCTTTGAACAGAACAGTGTGAACCCAATTGCCTGTTTGTCACTGAGCAACCTCTGTGAACTCCTTGCAAAGCGAGCTTGTGCCTTACATTGCATCGGGATCATCTAGGCTGCAAACTGTTTTTAAAAACATACATTTAAGGTTTAGTGAAACTATGGTGGCTATAATAAAACTGTGTTTTCTATAGCTAACTTGTTGCAATTAACTTACTACATTTAATGTGCCACTTTTTCAGGAAAAGACAAAGAACTAGTCTGGGTGATTGATTTGGGTTTCCTTTTTACAGAAGCAGTTGGAAGTACGACCCCCTGTGATGGGGCTTGATTTTATAATCAGCCGTGCTTCTTCCAGTAATATATTTCTGCCATTGTGCACCTACAAGTGTCAGAAAAGCTGATATGCCACAAAGTGCTGTCAAACGCACAGTAAGACAGTAATTTTTTTTCCCCCTCTTGTGTTCCCATTTTAGCAGCCCTATTTGAAAGGTAAAACAGACAGACAGATCTACATTTTAAGCTGCCAAACCAAAGTATCTGGAAACCTGAGTCCTCTATAAAAAGCACAGCTAGGGAACCATCACTGCCAGGACAAACTGCTGTGCTAACTCAGATAACCCTGTCAGTTTGCCTCAATGCAGGGACGCCTCCTTGGATGAGGAAAGAGTTACCCTGGCTCTGCATAATGCTCTCTGCTTGTATTGGCAACCAGGAACTGGGACACCAGTCCACGGCCATGAATGTGCTCCAGATTTACAATTAGGCACAAAGTTTCTGTATCCAGTCTGTATTTACTGACTTGGGCAATGATCTGCCCGTCAAAGGCTCTGGATCTCACTACTGTTTTTTTGCTAAACATATCACTTTAAACAATCTTTCATGATGTTTTCCAAATTGGGCAAAACAGGTATTTTACACAGAAGGAGCAGAATATTTTATAGCACCAACAGTGCAATGAGCTGCTACACAGCAACAGAAATATGTATAGCAAAGCCTTGAGGTGAGTCCTTTTTTACAGGCTTCAAGCAGCTCTTATTTAGTGCCTGCAGATAATGTGGTAGAGCAGCCCCGGCTGCTGCACATGATCCCTGATAACACAGCAGGCCAGCTAAGCAGTATGTGTGGGAAGCTGTGTGGACAAAGATTCAAGTAGCACAGGCTCATAAAACTGGAGAGTTATTCGCTCATTTTTTATGATGGGTAAGTAGAAGAGATTTGGTAAGTGCCAGCCATGCGTCCAGTCCTCCGTTATACCCGTGGGGGATGTTTGGCCTGGCTTACTGCAGGTAGATGGCTGGGGCTGAAAGTATCTGTAGCTTCTCCAAAAGAAAAATAAACCCCTTGCAACTAGTAAGGCTACTAGCAAAGCTTCCAACACACAGATGCTGTTTTCTATCACTTTCCTTAGACAAACAATGAGGAAATATCATCTGCCTTTGAGAGGGAGCCAGCAGTCACCAAAAGATAAGAGAAGGGAAAGGAGAGGAAGAGCAATGTGAGCAGCAGGGGTGCAACTTGAGAAGCAGAGGACCAGGGAAGGTCGTCCTGACTAACTGGCTCCAGGGAACAGAGCAGGACCTTCCAAAGCCTTGTCTGCATTGCCAGTTACTGCTTCAGGCTTCATCTGGCTGACACTTAATGTCAGGTACTGTCATGAAAGGCAGGAACTTCAGTCACCAAGGGGCAGAACTAAGAAACTGAAGTGTTACTGTCCTATGAATACTCTTATTGTACATACAGAGGTAGCATACTGATCCATGTGCCATCCATCTATCAGCAGGAGCCTCCAGCCTTTCATGACTGTTCCCTCTGCTTGTATGTAGCTTGAATCCAAGACGGAAGTGTCCTTATCATCTGCTATGCTCACACCCTATCTTCTCACACATAAGCAGTAGAGCTTGTAATTTCTTTTGCTCACAAATCAAGAACAGAAAAATCCTGCACTGTCTGTTCATCACTGTTAGACCCCTTTGATTCATGTAGAGCACAGGACTTCCTGCTGTTCATTTGTATGTGGTCTCATCTACTGGTAAAAGCTGTAAACTCAGAAAATCACAGTTCACAGACTCCCTATCACATCTTGTAGGTTGACTGCAAGACATCTACCGCCTTTTGGAAAGTGCAGCTGGGCAGCAGGAAGGTGACAGTGAAACTGTTGATCCACAGAAGACCCAGAGAGTCGGTCAGCAACCAGGACATGATCTTTGAAGAGCAGTAACTCAGGGATGGACCTTTTCTAGTAGGATTACTCACAGCCTGCAGAAGACAGCACACTGTCACCTGTGGGCTGTCCCCAGCCTCTGCAAGGGCTTGTCTGCCACAGGGCGTCTGGAAGGCGGGACACCAGCAGCGCCACAGTATTGCTATGGCTAGCACTGCGGGGGCTGCCTTCCACCAGTTTTTGTCCCTTTCTTCTAGAAAAAGGCAGTAGATAAAATGTGGGGCCTATAGCAGGGCCTGCCATCCTCAGACAGTGCACAGATCACCAGGTGTGGGAGGGGAAAAGCCATCCGCACCATTCACATTAGAAGTTCAAAAATACTTTTTCACTGAGGACTAAGGCAGTTATATTCCAGGATTTCTGGCCCTGGGAGCATTACCTTACAACCTAGGGTCCCAGCTCCATTCCATCGAAGCTGAGAAGCCTATAATTTAACATGGGTTTTGTTCCCCTTTTGCTCTCCTGGGCAAGGTCCTTTAGCAGCGCCCTGAAGCAGCCCCACTTCGGCAGGTGAAATATCTACCGCACACGGAGAGCCCGTGCAGCGAATCCCTGCCTGCTCCCTGCCTGCTCCCAGAGGCGCGTGCTGTGTACAGCGAGCCTTCTTCGGACTCCTGCGTGCCCGCAGCTGCTGCTGCCCTTCCCGAAGGACGGGAGAGCAGGGGCAGCTCCGGACACGGGCAGGGAAAGGGCGCCCGGGGGTGTGCCCGGCCGGGAGCGGACGGGCCCCCTCAGCCCCGGGCCGGTCGGCGGCCGCAGCCCCCCCGCGCCGCCCGGCCGGGGCC
>VWZT01005777.1:508550-661350 GCA_013397055.1 Pachycephala philippinensis | reverse complement strand
CCCCCCTCCTTTTTTTTTTTTTCCCCCTTTCGCTGCAAAAGCTCGGGTCACCAAAGTTGCAGAGAGAGTGTTTTTGAAGCCTTAGTTCTTTTCCTAATAAAGCAAAGCAAAAGTTGATTAATTGGATTTGGGTACTCTCCTCCTATTGCTTATTATGGTAAATACCTCCACAATAAAAAAAAGCAAGAAGATGAGGCCAGCACAGCTTCTGCTTTATTTTTGGCAGGGCTCTGGAATACCAGTGAGAACTCTGGGAAGCAGAAAGCCTTTTTTTTAAGTGACAAAGCAAATGCCTTTCTGTGACTCAACAAAACTCTGCATTTCCAGCAAGGACTTTATCCATGTCAGCAGGGATGTGCTGCAGTTGAAGCCCCTTTTTACAAATATTCAGGCTATCTGGCCTTGAGTGGGCCATGTCTTTGCGTAGTAATTGTGATACCCATCATCTGAGAGGGAGGGTTATGAGTAACTTTTCACAAATAAAGCTGTAGCATTCTTACTGAATATTTGCAGTAGACTTTTGGCATGCTCTTTGGGGATTATAAAAAGCTGTTTTTAAGCCAATTCTTTGAGCCTAGTGAGGTGAAAAGATAGTATGTCCCTCTCCCACTTTTTTCCCCTGCTTCACTCAGCAGTTAACAGTGCAAAGAGCCCTATTACTTAGACCTGGGTTCATAGCTCATAAAAAATATTTCTAAAGGTGCTTTAGTATTTTTATTCAACCAAACAAGTGCCTAAAACGATCGACTAATGGTTGTTCAGAGCCACAGAATGATGGTTCTGCATCAAGATACATAGAACCCCATTTGATGCTCTGATGGGGTAGGCAACTTGCTTAATATAGTGCTCAGAGATGAAGCAGCTGATCCAGCTTGTTGGAATTTCAACACCTGACTCAGGGCCTCTGAGAGGGAAGTTCGAGTGGATGAGCACTTCCACTTTACTGGATTTGTTTTACTTGTTACTAGAATGTTCTTTTCTGTATTTTCAAGAAAATATGTTCAATTAGCTGTCACTAAAATCTGTTTTTCAGAGGTTTGGATAAAGTAAGAAGAGTAGATTTGAATTGAAGAAGTTTAGGATTGGCAAGAAATGACTGACTAGTCTCACCCTGGTTCCTTAGGTAGAACTGTCAATTTTGATTTAGGTTGCATTGTTTAAAGCTGTGCAGAGGTGAGGCCGTGAATAATTAAGACAATGGATGAAGCAAATATGCATTCTTAAGAATCTTCTTATCCGATGTAATAAATGATAATATCCTGTGTTTCTTCTCAGTTCAGAATGATACAGATCTTGGACCCGAGACCCTTGCCCAGCTCCATCATGCCTGCGGATATGGCCGTGCGAATTTGCATAGCCCATTCTCCACCGCTGAAGAGCTTGCTCAGCCCCCTCGAGGACTGCCAAAGAAACAACTTTGTGAACAGACTCAAACCTCTCCGGCCGTGCCTTCATGTCAAACGTGACTCCGAAGCTCAGAAGAGCGACTGGAACCACTCGCCAGCCCGAGCCAAGAAGCGTGTTGTGTTTGCAGACTCCAAGGGGCTGTCCCTGACAGCGATCCACACCTTCTCTGAGTTCCAGGAGCACCCTGAGTGGGATCTGCAGTTTGACCTCCTAGGCATTGAGGACATAACATCTGACTTAAAACTGCATGAGGAGAAAAACTTGATTCTGGGTTTCCCTCAGCCCTCAGCTGACTACCTGGACTTCAGGAACCTTCTGCAGAAGAACCTGGTCTGCCTGGAGAGCTGCACCCTGCAAGAGAAGGTGCTGTCAGGCACTGTGAAAGTAAAAAATGTGAGCTTCGAAAAAAAGGTTCAGGTTCGTATTACTTTCAATACATGGAAGACCTACAAAGATGTTGAGTGTGTGTACATGAACAATGTTTACAGTGATTTTGAAAATGATACCTTTGCATTTACCATTGATTTTCCTCCTGCCATTTCCTCAGAAGAGAAGATAGAGTTTTGCATTTCTTACCAAAGTGGAGAGCATACCTTCTGGGACAATAACGAGGGTCAGAATTACAAGATTGTACACGCAGAGTGGAAGCCTGATGGTGTTCAGATACCATCTGCCAAGAAAGACTATGTAGACCTTCAGAATCCAAGGAGAGGACAAGAGAGAGAACCTGATCAGCTAGGCAGTCCAAGGCTGTCCAGTGGCCTCTTTCCCCGGTGGCAGAGCTTGGGTCAGATTGAAAATTCGTCACCATATTGGTGATCCACACTACCAAGGAAGCATCCTTCCCTTTGGCAATAGAACAGTGCTAGTTTTCTGGTTCACATACTGCATGGTGAAACCACCTGGCAGCTTTTGCTTGCTGTCTGAACAAATCTAAGTTCATTAGTCTGTGGGACATGTTAAACCATATTATGCTCCTGAAGTTCTTAGCCAAACCTTATCCTTGGAAGGAAAGAAAACCAAGGTGAAACTCATGTGTATGCTACCTGCTATAGGAATAGCTTGCCCATATCTCAAGTATATGCTGCTTTCTTCCTACTGTCAGCTCTCCTGGGTCACTGGGAGAGAGACTTGCAAAGTAGTATGGAAGGCAATGGTATCTCAGCAAGCTGTAGTAACTGTGAGAGTATGTCTGTGTGCATGGGGATGGTAACAGAATGTCACAACTCATTTTGCACTGACCAGGAGTGCAGTAGATGCTGTCAGAAGGCTTGCTGTGACCCTCTGCGTGCTTGTAGCAAAGGCAGGTAGGGATGCATGGCAAAGATTTGTGGCTTCAATGCATGTTAAGAAACTTGGAGAGGATGATGGAAAAGTGGGAAAAGGGGAAGACGTAGAATGTGCTACATAACTTGGAGATGTGCAATGTTCTCTTTACTTCTTTCCAAAGCTGTTTTTCTAAATCTCAGAGAAAGACCTATGGGATAAAAAGCAGGCTAAAGATGATGCAAAGTGAGTAGTAGAAGTGATCACTGCTTTAAGAAGGCATCTCTGTCCTTACTGTCTTTGTGAAGCCTTGCATTTGATAACAAATGTAACCTTGACTTCACCATCCTACCTATTTAGCAGGCAGATGGTTGCCTTTCAATGTTAAAAGAAAAAATGTGCCTTTAAAAATTTTTAAAGCCACCCTAATATGTCAAAAATAGGGTTAGGTGACAAAACAAAGCAATTTGTTAATTTCCCAGTCTGTGGTAGCATTAGGTGATTCCACTCATCACCTGATCTAATCTTACAGCATCTGATGGTTGGGTATCCTGCTCCTAATTGCATTGTTAGCCATGACTTTTCACAAGTAACATAGGCAAGGTCCTTCATATTGAAGACAGTGAATTAGCTGCACTTTGTGAGAGCTAATTTCTTTAAAAGAGCAGGGTTGTTACTAGTTTTTTCTAGACTGAATATAGGCTTGCACATAGAAAACTGTTCTGGTTTATTTTACCTCATTTTTTGAAGTTTATTTTTTTTTAGACTTTAGTAAACTAATA
The DNA here is from genome assembly GCA_013397055.1 of Pachycephala philippinensis. Lineage (NCBI taxonomy): Eukaryota > Metazoa > Chordata > Aves > Passeriformes > Pachycephala > Pachycephala philippinensis. The sequence continues at coordinate 657,895 of VWZT01005777.1, read as the reverse complement.
TATATTTTGTATCTGTATCCTTATAATTTAGCTTTCTGAGCTGTCAAACTCTAAATATTATCTGAGTTTCATGCAAGACTTGTGTGAGAAATTGTCCGGTACATGCTCAGCAGGTGTGAATACTGGCACACCTTTTAGCTATACAGAAATGGTAACAACATCAAAATATGAATCACATTTTTGTCCACGGCTAAGAAGTATAATAGCCTGAATGTGAAGCTACCTGCAGTGCAGCGAGATGTTAAATACTAAGGTGAAATAAGCCTCCTCCACTAATTGCACTTTTCCTTGTGTAACCTTTGCTGTTATGTATAAACTAGCCATTTTAAGAATAAATTTTATTTTGATACATCTGGTTCTCACTGTGTCTATCTATCTATTTTCTCAACTTCTGTAAAAGAAACTTAGTTGTGATACAAGGTACAACCAGTTTGTTCTGTGTGATGGGATCTGCTAAAGCTGGCTGTGGTATAGCATCTCAGGTCAGAAGCTGGCATTACCCTGAAGATTAAATCCAAGCTCTTCACTAAATGAGAGATCCTCAAAACTATTCACCTTGCAAGTTGTATAATTTTAAACAACACTATGTCTCACAAAATTTACCTGGAGTATTTTGGTTTGCCAGATTCTGTCCAGGATCTTGCTGTGCTGTGGGCAAGTCTGGCAGGAGTCTGTCTTAATCTGAGGACCAGACTTACCTGCTGAGCTAGAGCATATGTGATGCCTGGATGGGTGAATCTAGACAGCAGCTCTAAATGTTTTCTGGCTTGGTTTCACCTTATCTTGGCTGGTTGTGCTGCCTCCTGCAGCTGTGCTGCTCTTTAGGGCAGTGGGAGGTTGTGCCCAGGAATCCCCGGAACTGCCATCGGTACCAGTGAACTCCCTGCGAAATAAAGCGTCTGCTCTGAGCCAACCATGCACCTCTGCTGCTGCAGCATGGCCCCAGCCTCACAGGCACTGAGAAGGGAGATAAGGGTGGAGGTGGTGGTTTCCAAGGGCCCTCCATCCCCTGGGGAGTGAGCAGAGGGCTTTGGTGCACCCCTGCTTCTCCACAGCCATGGAGAGCTGCACAGAGGGGCATTTCTCAGTACGTTAACTTACTGCCAAGATGCAGTTTAATTCGGTCTGCTGCACACAAAGTCAAGGGTTTCCAGCAAGAAATCTAGCTTTAATTGTGAAAAAGCAATTCCCAAAAGGCAGAAGACATGAAGCTAACAACAAGTTGCTGACCTGAGGAATTAATTTAGTGCTTCCACATGGCTGGACACAGACCCCAGCTACCAATCTCAGACTCAGTTTACTAAGTACACTGGGTCCTAGTGGGCAGGAACTCTTATAGACTGCACCACCAGGTCCCTGCTCTAGGGAAAAAAGTGAACTAAAGAGAGATTTGTAACTCAAATGGCTTGAAGGCTGCTCTGCCTCAATGTGAAATTTGGCTTCGACAAACCAGATGTAAGGCTACTGGGTAAAGCAGAAGCCCTCTAGCATGAGGAAAAGCAGCATTTCTTATCCTCCAGCCAGGTTTTGTGACCAGCCAGCCCAACTGCCGTGCCCTTGACTGAGACATAAAACACTTAAAAATACCAGAAGAGAGATTCCTTTGAGCAAGTCTTGGCTTTAAGCCAGCTGCTTTGCAAAGATGCCTTGCAAGGTCCTGCTTGCCCAGCAGAGAGTCAATGTGGTGCTGCAGTGTCGCTCAGCAGCTTCAAAGCCCTCCCTCAGCTGAAAGGAGAAATGCTTTGCCCTTTCTCCACTCTCTACCAAAGCAACAGTTTCACTCATTCCTCTTTTAAAACAGCTCATGTTTAATGCTAAAGTTCACATCCATCAAAAAGGTACCTGGAGAAAGGTATTAGCAACACTTAAGGTATATTAATTGAGAAAAAGACTAGTCTTACAAATCTTTTATCAAACACTGAGAAAAACATCACCATTGGAAAATTGTCTTATCATCTTAGATGCTGTCCTTTCAGACATATCTGTTCCAAAACCTGAAGGTATAAAGCAGATGTGGTCCTTGGAAAAAAAAAAAAAGCTTGCAACCTGTGACATCATCTCATTCTCTTAGGAAGTCATTTTTCCAGCTGCACTGTCAGTCTGTAATTCCACCACTAACGTGACAGCAGTGAATAGCTGGATTCACTCCTATACCTCTGCAGTGTCTGACTTTCAGTTATAGCCTATGGATGGCACAGCACTTACAGACTTTATTCTTCAAACACAAGTGTTTCAAGTAAGGTTCCTAACAGCTGTGCTCACTTTTGAGAAACTAGATCTAATTTTGCCATGTAAAATTAAATTAAAATTTGCTGGTGTTTTTTATTAACAAAGATCTATCACCCTGGAAGATCCGTGTCTGAACATTTCCTGAGAACATAATTAGAATTTTCATGGACAATTAGTGAACGTCTTTTTCTGTAGTTAAATATAGCTAAGCAAATTACCACAATTTATATGGTAAATCTGGTATATTAAGGGTAATGTGGTAGATATTACAGTATTAAATATGCATAAAGCAACACCTCCCATCTCTCTCAGACACTTCTGAGATTTAAAATGAAATGTAATCAAGAATAAAATATTTCAGTTAGGCTAAAATAAAACAAAGCAAGAATGTGCTAAATCCTCTTGAGAGGTCTCTTATCCTGTTTCAAGAACCACCTGTACTTCAGCCTTTCCTGGCTGGCATTCACATTACCTATTCTTACAACTCTTCAGTGATGGTGGCTTCCAATCATTCTTTCCTCATTTTAAGAGTCTCCTCAGGTCTTGGCCTGATTAAAATTAAGCTCTTAGCTTCTTGTTTTATTCTGCATAGGCAAGAAGAAATACCTATTTCTTTCTTTTTGCAATAGTCTGTAATGACTTGAGAGTAAAGAACAGCTTTCTCTCCTCTCCCCACATCCCTTCTCTAGGCTATGCAACACTTCATTTCATTAAAATGAATATTTTGTGTTTCCATCCTTGTTTGGAAAGAACCTGTTAGAACTTTGGATTTTCTTTAATGCAGAAATATCACTCTTGACTAGCTCTGGCAAAAGCCTCATGGTGTGGTCCTCAACTTCACCAGTGAAAATTTAGCACAGCTCAGTACCCATTTTTCATTGCTCAACTGACTTCATCCATCTCATCCAGAAAAGCCTGGGGAATGTACAGCTCATTTCAGTGCTCGAGAGCCTGTCTGTGAAGCTTATGACAGCTGGGCAGATTGAATCACTGATGCACTTCACAGACCATTTATTCTAACGATGGCATTTCCTCCATTAAAAACATTTGTCTTTTTCCTGTTCCTCCTCCCTATATTGCAAACTGCTTCTAACACTCCAGCCTTTGTTTACCTCTTTTCTGCAATAGTGATTAAGTTGGTGAGCTGAAGTGCAGAATTCTCTGCTCCAGTGACAAAATTCATGTGAGCTTGATAGGACTGGTGCAGAGAAGGCCGACTGACATTTGTTTTTGCAGTGTTCACTGCAGGTGGCCCAGTGTTGGTCTCGGTAAGTGCACCTTTCCAACAGGGAGGTAGAAAATACCAGGGTTAATTCTGGTAAAGCAAAGCCTGAACACAGCAGGTGGGGCTGCTCAGTCCCTGGTAACTGCAAGATGCCCTTGGGCACTGCAGCCTGAGCACACAGCAGTCATGTACCTATTTTATAGCCCCGGTGTTCTTTGAAAACGGGGGAAAAACAAGGCTGCTCAACAGCTAAAGACTTGGCTCTCTGACAGCAGGGACTGTCAGGAAGATTACGGTTACAATAAGTTAACAACCAGATTCAGGGGAAGGAAGTGAGTATTGAACAATCAATCAAATATAGCATAGCAGAAACTGTAAGGGTGCAAGACAAAGAAATTGGTCTACAGTTTACTGTACTGTAAAAGAAATATATGGGGAAGAATAAAATAAAAATTATTTGCCTCAAAGGTGTTATTGGGAAAGAACCTCTGCTATCTCTTCATATTTCAGGTCATTGTCATATTTTATATGCTTTTGGACTTGCAGCACCTCTAACCTTACTTTACAGTAAGACAGTAATGCGGCTGTTGCTGCAGACTTGCTGGCAATGAGAGTGTTAGGACAATTCCCCTCGCTTGCAGAAATGGTGAAACAAAACAAAAACCTTCACACAGCAAAACCCCCCCCTAAATAGTCCACTCATCCCTGAATCACACACACGACTGTAGTTAAACATAAAGTCAAATCTGTGAAATTGTTATACCATAAGCAAACATCTCAAGCTATTTTTTTTCAAAAAATACCTCTTACTGATGTCTCTTTGAGAAAACAACATTTTAACAGAAGAATTCAGAGTATGCAGCAAGTATCATTAACTGAAATCAGGGGAAGGTCAGGGTGAGGTGGTTTTTTGTGTGGGTTATTTTGGTTTCATTTGTCTGTGGTTTTTTAAGTACTTTTCTTCACAAAGATTTGTCTTTTTCTCCTGCCTTCTCACTCACAATCTCCCTCCAGTTTTCCTTGCCTGGAGCTAAATCAATATTGAATCAGGAGACAGATAAATTCTCAAAGCATGCAGCTGCCTTACTTTAGGCCAAAAGTGAAGAAAATATATGGAGATATACAAAAAAACCTCACCAGCCCTCAAACACAAACCCAAAATATACCAACAAAGCAAAAAACCAAACAAGCCAAATCCCCGGTTCATGTTCTCAATTTAAAGCTAATTACACACTGCAGGTCTATCAGGTGACATGTCAAGAATGTTATGGTACAGCACAGACATCTTTGACTTGGCTCTGAGCACCATAGCAAATCTACTGACCCCAGGAAAACAGATCTGTCCACAAACTCAGAGTTCAGCCACAACCATTGCTAGCTATCCCTCCTCTACCCATCAGAAACTCGGGTCACACACTGATACAGCACAGAAACACACAGGAGCTGCAGAGCTGGATGGGGAGGGTTAAAGATGATTTTTGTGTTTGGGTGACACAGTTATATGTCAAATATTGATAACCTTCAAACTTTCCATCTAGCAAAGGCAAGTAATGGAAGACCTCCTAATATTTTCTGCTCAGCTTTATTGTTTTCTTGGAAGAGTCACACTCTCCCATTGTCCAAACCAGCCCATGGTCTCTGTAACTATCACCTCAGCAGCTGCACCACCAAAAGCATTTACCTTTGCTCTGCATTGGGAGTCAGGAAAAGTTAACTTCCAAACCACCCTCCCCAGCCCTAGAGTTTCTTTTCTTTTTTTTCCTATCAGGCTGTAAAATCCTCCTTTGCTTACCTGCCACAATCTTCTGAAAGAGCACGGGTGTCTGAATTTCCGGCCAATATCACTTTCAGAGGTCTGTCACCATCTGTGTTCAGGAAGGACACCAGGCAGGATATAATCCCAGTATAAAGGAACCGTCTGCTGGTGCAAAGGCGACCCCAGCAGCCAAGATAGGTTGAGTTAGGATCAGTCATAGCTCCAAAGGACAGGAGCTAAGGGCCACTTCCTGTAGCACGAGATGGAAATGATACTTTAATGATAGGTGTTATTGCTGAAGCAAATCTCCTGCAAGCCTGATGTCACCCTGGGGGTGGTGGGTGAGTGCTGCATTGGCAGCACCTGAGGAAATGGGCACAGCAGGTGCTGCTTGTATGGCACACATGGTGGTTATTTGCTAAATAACCAAATTACATTCCTCCCCCTCCAAATCAAACCTTTATCATGCTGAAGAAAAACAAAAGGGATGTTTCACAGGCTCTTATCTCTGCATCCTGGGTGTACTGGGACCACTTGCCCAACTTTGTGCATTGGATCATGGTGAAAGCATGAGGTCAAGTCACCAGTGGAGAAGCAGCTGGGGCTGTGCTGGATGCAGTGCAGACCCTGCTGGAGTAACAGCTATGGTACAGAGCATCTCTACTCAGCTGGAAGAGAGCAATCAGGCAATACACTCCATCATAAGAGTCTGCTCCTCTATTGCAAAATCTGTGAGCAGCTGAATAGTGAAGAACTCAACTCTGATATTCATTTTAGCTAGTAATTAGAAAAACACAGTATTTCTTATTTTCGGTGAATTGCAAATGTCAATTACTGTGTTATTATTCTCAAGACCAGTTACATAAATAACATTGCATTTTATCCTATAGAGTGAAAAATACCTCAAATAAAAAATGTCATACAAATGCTACAAGTGTACATTCTGGGCATGTGCAAGTTAAGGTGTCATGTTACAGCCTCAAGCAGCTGACTGGCAGAGAAGGTTGTGCTGGGTTTCTCCCCCTCATGCTTCAGTCATTTTTCAGAAGAGGGAAAAAAGAGGGATGAAAAGTGTTTCTGAGATCACATCTTGCTAGCTGCTTATTAGAACTCTCATCTTACTCCTGCCAGCTCCAGGAGAATGCCCAGGGCCAGGGTCATGGTGGCTGGGAAGTTGTTCACCTTGTAGTCTTTCTTGTCTCTTGTGTTAGTATGGGAAGGAATTACTTTCTGTCAGCATGGCAGTGATGGAGAATACAGAATCAAAGAGAGGTGATTCTGAATCATAGAATCACAAAGAGAAGTCGTGTGTAGTCATTTTATATAATCAGTCACCTTTCCTGGATTAAAAGCTCCTTAGAGAAGGAAAATTTTACCCTTTAGGTCCTCTGGCTCAGGGATATGTACTAATGCCTTCTTCAGCCACTGGTGAACATATTGCAATGCCTTCACAAGGAATAATTAGGCAGAGACATACATTTATAGTTAATTATCATGTTAGGGCAGCAAGAGCAGAGTGAATTCCAAATGCAAAATATCGCTCCCCTTCCTTTCCATATAGATTATATTAGCCCCTCTGGTGTTTGCTTATCCCCCTTGGGAGCCTTTTCAAAGACTTCTCAGCTCTGAGATTTAATGCCTGGTATTGCTGACGTGCAGAATTAAAAATGTAAAGCGTATTTGCTACCTTCTGTTTCTAGATTAGCAGTTGAGAAAATAGTCCTTGACCTGCACATAAAGCCAGAAGGGCCCAAGGGACACAGCTGCAGTGTGAGCAGAGTGGGGAGGAGAAATCCCATTGCAAGGTAGCCCACAGGGGTGGAGGCAGAAGTCCCTCTGGAGCTACAGGAGCAACAGAGGAGAGGGAAGCTGTGGATAAAAGCCCTGTCAAATGCTCATTGCTGGCATGGAGACCTGTTGAAGTGTTACTTCAGGAGACAAGAGAAGAGTGGTGCTGTCTATAGGCCAGGGAAAGGACTGGGTCACAGCTTTACTGATAGCTGCAGTTGTTAGAGATGCAGTGGTTTGAGGAAAGAGTAAAAACCCGTGGTTTTCACTGGATGTTTCTGATGTACAAAACTAAAAATCTTTAATTAAAACGATAAAGAGAATAAGAAGAGTGTTTTTTCCACTCTTAGTGGAACATGAGTAACAGCTCTAGTGTTTGCTTTTTGCAGTGGCCTACAGATATTTTCCAGACACCATTCTACCTATTTTCCAATTTGTCTTGTTTACTGAGTATTTTTTAAATCCTCAAGGCATGACTATTAAAGCAGTACTTACAAAAAAAGTATCTCATGACATTTTGGAAGGATTTTCTCAGACAACAGGGTTACCACACCACTCTTGCGTGACTAGAAAACAGAATAAATTCCTAGTATTTTAGCTTTATTTTTATACTGTTCTTTTGGTAAATAGAGCAGTGTTGTTCACAGGTACAAAACCTGAGGCTTAGGTGCCAGAGGTTTATTTGCCACTGGTTTAAAATAATCTTGGGACAGTGGTGGGTTTTTTTCATCTATGGTTTCAATTTTTGTCAGAGAAATTTCTTGCCTTTTCTGCTCTGAGTCACAAGTTTGCGAGAACAGAAAGCAGCTCCTGAAGTAATTTACGTAAGGGTTTATTTGTGCACCTTTCTAGAGACAAATCTGCACAGTGGTTTGGGATGCCTTCTTTCCCACTTGAGGCTCTGGCCTCCCACAAATAACCTTTGATGTTGCTATGAGCTTGCTGGGTTTGTGACTACACTGGTGAGGGAGAAGTGTCAGTAGGGCAGTTCCTCTTAAGCTCATGCCAGTCCTGCTGGAAGTGACTTTGACTCCTTCTGTTCAAGCATCTTTTGTTCTCCAAAGGGCATTCCTTTTCAACACCATGAGCCCACATGATTTCTTGGACAGTTTGGATTTTCCTTCACATAATGGTGCAAATTTAGTGTCTCTGGCCTTCAATAAACTTAGGATATGTGTGACTGCCTCTCAAACTGGCAAGAAGCACAGAAGTGAAAAAGGACAGATCGTGGACTGAAGTCCCTGGATACTTTCCACCATCCGGCTCTTAATGCTTGCCATAGCTCCTCGCTTCCCACGCCGGCTGCCAAGCAGAGCCCAGCCAGCTCCAGGCACAGGGGTAAGGGCAGGGCTGACTAGCTGAGGGCTGGGTTGCAGCTCAGTGTTTCTAGAGGAAATATTCCTCTGCTCTAGGGAGATGCTGAAATAGTTGTACTGCCAGCACCTGCTTCCTCTTAGACATCTATTTTACTCCTACATTTGACAGATGGACCAGTGATGGGGAGATGAGTGCTGAGAGCCTCCAGCTAAATTCACTAATTTGGAAACATAACTGAGAAATACATATATTTTTATCCCTCACTTATTTCACAGGCATTCTACTCCTTCATTCAGCAAGGCCAGAGCTACAAATCAAACTTGGATTTTGTTTAGGAAGGAGTGAAGTAGAAGATAGAGGTGTGGCTGATCTAAACCATTTCACCCGTTTTCATGTTTCTGCAGGCCTGAATATTTCAAACACAATTAACAAATATATTCTTGGTGCAAAGACTGCTTCTGAAGCAGAAGGAGCCATTTTTCAATTTCCAGCTGAATTTCCAACTCTATTTTGAACATGCAGTAAACAGTTAAGATTTCTCTTGGATAGCTCTCAATTCTGTTGGTCAGGTGACACAATAATTCTGCCACTGTGCTTGCCCCTGTTCTTGGGCTTCCTGCAATTTTTCCTGTCATACACCCTCGATTCCCAAACTTGCAGTGGATCTATTCTCACCTTCTGCCCTGCCTGGAATTCACAGGCTGTGTGTGCTAGTGTGAGTCAGCAGTAATTACACTTCACATGTAGGAAAGACAGTGGTGAAGGAGTTGGAGGTGATTCAGCAGAACACTTTATTGGCAATATCACTCTATAAATCACCACACCTGAGCCCTCAGGTTGAGGGCTTCACAATCACAGACCATTGTGTAATAGACAGCCATCCTAAAGGCTTTCTGCAGCAGTCTGAAATTTGCTATCCCATTATACTTAGGCTGCAAATGGAAGCACTATGGCAGGGCAGGGATAGCACCTAAGTGCTGTGAGCAATTTCACATTTATTCTCCATGTCAAATGTTCTCTCGATTCTCACAAAACACAGTACTGTAGTTAGAATTCATTTGAATCTGATGAGTCAGTGCACATAGTATTATTCTGGCACAACTGAGGCACTAGCAATTAAACCTTATTCTCCAGTTGTTCTGCCTTTTTAATCACTGCCAGTTCTCATGCATTTCTGGCTTCTTGGTTGCTTTGAAGGAACTGGAGGCAGACAGCTGATCAGGTACCACAGAGATGTGCCATACTGATGTCAGTCTAACTGCAGAGTTAAAATCCACTGTCTGATCAAAAATGATTGGACCTATATAATCAATGGAGTTATGTTGCCACAACCATTAAAACAAGAGCAAAACAGCACTGCATACCAATATCATAAAAGGAACCAGCAGTTAATTGTGTGATTGGCTTAGTTAGTGTTTGTTATAAATTACAGTAATTAGCAGTGTAAACCAAAGTCAAAGTAATTTCTTCCAAAATGTAACTATTTCTATTTCTTTTCAACACTGTATTGCTGGGACTAGCTCTTTATGAGGCTGAGGGTGAACCCTCACTGGACTGGACTGGGCTGCACAGAGTAGACTGTTCTGTGGGACGTGGAAAACTGCCTGTTCCTCTCCAGCCCTGCCAGCATGGAGCCGGGGTTTGGCATCTTCCCTTCTGCTCTCCCCTTCCAGACAAAGCCTAGGAATTACATTATACTTTGTACAAGATGGATCAGTAAAGGGTCAACACAAGAACAAGAAACTCCTAGTTTGTGGCTTAAGGAATGCAGTGCTTAGCATATTTTTCCTATAAGTATTTTACAGCAATGACATGTTGTCCTCGCAGTGCTTTATAAGGTCAAGGCAAGATAATCTTTCCTTATCTCCTAAACATGTGTAATACCCTGAACAGCATTTGCAGATGTTAATAAAGACAGTATATTTTATGGATGTTCTAATTTTACAAAACCACACTTCATTATTTGTTTATTTAGTATAAAGATAGTCTCCAAATATTGTCTTTAAGACTGGCATTATTTTGAACATATGTCAGAACTGAAGTGCTGGGGTTTTAATGGAAGCAGAAGAGACTGTCTGGAGGCCAAGTAGGGAAAAATGTGAGTGGAATGAGAGTGCTGTGGCCATGCAGAGGGGGCTCACATTCGAGAGCAGATGTGAAAGCTGCTAAGCCTGTTACTGGATCTTAAACATGCAACAACTTTTCCCTAAATTCAGAGCTGAGACTGCCTGTGCTCTTCCTAAGGGAAAACAAGGCATTTCAGGAATAATTCTGTAAAAGCTACATGGTTATGGGAACCATTCAAGTTAGCCAATATGAAAGTGTGTCAAGTTTTGCTCCTCTCAGTAACTTATTTTGCATTTTACTAAATTGTACTTCAAAATTTTCTCTTAATTCACTGCTGCCAAATGCCTTGATGCTTTTGGTTTCCTCTCTTTTTCCTAAAAGTCTGAATTAAAACCTACCCATCTCCTTTCAAGATTCCCATTTCTGTCAAACAAAAGAAACAGAAAGAGGGATATAAAGATAGCAGAGAGAGACTAAGATTAAATGAAAATGGGATTTTGGTAGCTTGGCTCTGATAACTCCACCATTTCCTCCCTCTTTGCCTCTCAGGGACTTAACCATGAATGGGTCCTTCTGGAAGCACAGAGTTACTGAGTTTCTGCTCAGCACTTTTCCTTCCTCCAGGACTCTGACAGCACTGCAGGCATCCAATGCTGTAAGGAGCATCCGTAGGCATGGAGCCAGTCAATGCCATCATCACCAGTTTGGTGTTGGCACTTCACTGAGACCACACGGCATGGTGGATAATTCCGATGGCAAACTTGCCTCATGGAGCACAGCCTGAGGGAGCTCCTGCAGCCACTGGTGTCTTACACCATTTTGAGATTGTCCCTAGCTACCTCAACCCCAGTAGAGGACATCCAGTTTGATTCCTTTTCAAACCCGAGAAAATGAATAAATATTTTCTAGGAGCATCTCCTACCCATGAGCTAATGCTCCCTTTGGATCTAAGTGAAAATGCTTGGAAACAACATTTTCAGGGTATTCCACTATGCATTAAAGACAAAACGCTGCCTTTCATATAATAAAAAAAAATAGTGTATCTTAAAAATCTACTGTTTAAAGTATTAGCCTGGCTTGCCCTGCCCTATCAACACTTAAGCATTTTTAAACTGCCATTGGATAAAATGGACAAGCAATTCCTGAAGCTGTCCAGGGGGAATGTATCCCTCCACTTATCCACAATAGGAGAAAAATGGCAGAATCCCTCTCTCAAATGCATACACCATTTGCCTTTTCCAGAAAAAAAAAAAAACCACGAGAAAATTTCTTTATATGGTTTTGCAGAGTTTCTGTACAGTTCTTAGCTGTGAAAAGTTACATTTTTTCCAAGCATGTATAGATTTATTGAGCATTTAACAATGGCTAGAAACGGTTAACACTGAAGCATGCATCTAAGCTCTTGATAAATGCCTTGTTTAAATCTAGTCGAGATGCCACAAAACATTTTCCCTAATAGGAAATAAAACACAGTCATCTGTTCTAATAGCAGTGATGCTGATGTAGCAAAATATGTATTCATAAATTCACTTTATCAGAGAGTACCGTAAGGACATGACTACCACATTTCCAAGGAGATCCCACAACAGATCACATTTAAACAATGTTTCAGCTTCATTTTCAATGAACAGTATTTTCTCTTTAATTTGTAAATGAGACATCATCTGAAATGTACATACACTTACTCAAGCTATGGATTAATGAGGCCCTGCCTCTAGCTGATGCCTCTGTTATGGAACTCATAACAGAAAGTGTTTTATGCCCACCTCAAGCACAGCTTCGCCTACTTTTGGTTAAAACTCTTCTTTTTAGAGAGCTGACAGCAAAGGTGAACACACTCAGTATGTTCTTATAGCCTCATTTACATATTTTTAATATCACGATTCTTTATCTAGGTTATCCCACCTCACCCTTTTTCTGAATAATTGAGCAGTGAGTATACAGCAGAATTAGGTAATGAAGATGAAATATCTCAGGAAAAGATTGTACCCCCAGTAGCTTCATAGGGACCGGCAGACTCTTGGGCACCACAGCCACGTAAGTTTTCACATACAGAGGAGGAAAAGGGGGTTTGTGTCTTCTGCCAGGCCACTTTATAGCACAAAGACTACTAAATCCCCAAAATATGTAGGGTCAGGTTGTGGGTTTAAAAGCATAGATATGAAGAGCATGAGAAGGACACGCAATTTTAACTTATTGCAGAGTCAGAAGACAGATGTGTTTCTAGCCTTAAATCTTTGAGAAATGAAGGGTATGAGGCCTTATAGTCTGCCCTCTGGACTCTGTGTGCTTTTGGGATCTAGTAGTCATATCATATCTCTCAGATACTAAACTGGAACTAGATGAACCTTGAAAAAAAATAGAAGAGTAGTTTAAGAGGTGAGGAGAAATGCCAGAAGTGTCAGTGGTAGGCATCCTTTCCTACCCCCAGCCCACCAGCCATGCTTAGTGGGAGGTTTTCCTTGCTGGAGCTGCATTCAAAATACTTTGTCCTGGACTTGACTTCCATGAGAAATATTCCACATGCCCATGCCAGAGCTTGGCTCCAAGCTCACATTCCTACTGTCAGAAGGTACTCATGCTCAACACAACAACTTGGTTTCAACTTGCAAACCACAGTTTTAAACTAAAACAGGGTATATTTAGACTAGACACAAGGAAGAAATTTTTATGATGAGAGTGGTGAAACACTGGATCAGGTTCCACAGAGGGGTGGAACCTCTTTTTTAATACCTCTGGGGTCACTGTCCCCAGAGGTATTAAAAAGATGTGTAGATGTGTTGCTAAGGGACATGGCTTAGTGGTAGACTAAGACAGTGTCAGGTTTATGGTTGGACTCAAGGACCTTAATGGTCATTTCCAGCCTAAATGATTCTGTGGTTACTCTTGAAATCCATTGTAGACAGTGAGCCCTGATTGTTCCTTATGCTCCCCTCCCCTTCTAAAAAATTCCCCTGCATATACCTCAACTCTGCACACAAGTCCAAACTCTTCCTTCACTCCTTTGGATGACAGATACCCTGTTTCTGGAATTCTTTTTTTTTTGTTCATTTTCTTTTAATGAGGGAGAGAGTTCATGTGAAGGCAACATTCTATGCTACAAGAAACAGTCATTCTCGCTACAGAAAATCAAGAAAGTACCAGTGAGACAGTAGCATTGAAGAAGTGCTTTTTTACAGCCCTGTGCTAGCCTCATTGCTTCTTGAGAAACATCTTTCTGGGTAGTTCTCTGAAGAATTCATTATTCCACCCAGTGACTTCAATTTATTCCATATAAAGCAGTTATATTTAGAAAAGTTGCAGTCAAAACCATATGATGCCATCACTGATTTATGTGCACAGCAGCAACAATGAGTAATAAAGTTAAAAAGCAATAAGAGAGGTCTAGCAGATGGGCAAAACACCAAAATAAACATTCTGATAAAAACACAGATTCAGCAAAACACCAAAACCAGCAGGTTCTTGGGAGTTTGGCTTTATTTGGGTTAACCAAGTAAATTTGCTAAGAATGTTGTTACACTATCATAATATTAAGGCACAGAGCATGGCCAAGGACAGTTGAACATAATCTGGATATCAGAGTATAAAGATATCAGAGAGAAAATGCAGAACATACTGTAGCTCAGTTGCACTTTGCCCCCATCACACAGACTTATAAATCCTTCTAGAAGAGCTGCCCTTTCCCACAATCCATGTCACTAAAATGAGATGCAGCAGTGGTATTTGTGTACTCAGAGCCCTCAGCTACTGTTCCTCACATCATGCCTTCATATTTTGTATGAAATTGCTTTTATTTCAGGAAACTGGGCTCAAACTCAGGGAAAAAAGTACAGTAATGCAAGTGTATAAAATACTGAGCCATCTTAATGGGACATGTAAATTTGGCAAATAACTTCTCATTAACAAGGTTTTGGCTCAACTGGGTTCCTGTTTCCTGCATCATTATAGGAAATATTAGTTTAATATTACTTTTTTATTGGGGAATGTGGCTTCATTATCACTGGGGAATCCAGTGCCATTGCCAGTAGTGGGTTGGGTGAAGATTCTGAAACTCAGCAACTTCCTTATTTCCCATATCTGAGAGCTTTGAACATGCTCACAGATGGGTAACCCCTCCTTTTGATCAGAAAAAGACAGTCACAGGCTTTACTCTGTGATAATAAAAGATGATTTTTAAGTGGACAACCCTGCTGCACAATCCATTGCAATCTGAAAATGAAATGGAAAGATTATGAGGAGCATGGTTTTCTTGAGTACACAGCCTCTGTACAGAACTAACATTTAATTATATCTTTTTGTGCTAAGATCTGAAAGTAGCCTCCAACTGCAATTATAACCCATGGATGGCAAAACATATTTCCAGAGATAATCATCTGTTCTGGGCAGATAATGAGATTTACATGGCCTGAGTCCAAGATTAAAGTTTAGAAACACTTAGAGAAATCATTTCTAGCATGATGATTTCTCAACAACTCTAAATCAATCCAGCTGCAAGGTGCATTTGCCCTGCCATCCTCCATCTCCTTTATGTTTCCTGCCTTCTGCTGGACCTGTGGGACCAGACAGTGACGGGAGCAGGACACTGTAAATCAGAGCTGCAAACCAGGCTCTTTCTTAGCTGGGTTCAGTTTTCAGCAGACCGAGGGTTTTGGTTACAGCAGTGCTTTTGAACCATGTACAATCCCAGTACTTTCTTGACTGCTGTAAATGAATAACCTGGTTTGTGCTGCGGCAGCAGCAGCTCAGGAGGATGGGATCTGCAGTGTGCTCACCCTCCAGCCCTGCGTGGTCCCTGGTGCCCAGAGCTTGCAGCCTGGAGCCCTGGTCCCACCGAGGGACTCCCAGCCTTGGGCAGAAACCCTCTGCACGACTGGGAGCAGGGCTGAAGGAGCAGCCTGTTTGCTGCCAGCTATAACCTCTGGGCCTGAGCAAACTTTCTAATGTGAAAACTCACAATGAGTAGAGTGTTATAAAAAATATGACATGCAACTCATGTAAGTAGTTTTAATCAGAAACAAAAGCTGAGTACTGTACAAATGAGGAAATTTTGGTCGCAGGAGACTGTAGAGCAGTTTTCTCAAATATGCATTTGTTGGCTATGGCTGTCTCAGTCTATCAATTCAACATTTTCTAAATTAGGAGGGAGTTATATAAATAGAGCATGGTCTCTAAGGTGCTGTTTATGGTCTGTCTGGTATAAATATTTATGACCGTTCTAAAATTAGTGTTTTTTCTAAAGTGTGCTTTTGTTTAATATAGCTCCCAACAGTTTCTATGGTAAATATGCAGTTTTGTTTCTTATGAGAGAAACAGAGGCAACAGAGAAACCCACTGTAAATAGTGCTACAGTGGTGGCTGATCAATGGAGGGTCGTTCTCAGCTGTGAGCATGGACTCTCTGCTGTCTGAGAAGAATTCCCTCCTACACACTTCCCCAGGGCACGCAATCCTTTTCCCACGTGCCCGTGCAAACCTATCCATGGCACACAGGAATATATATAGGAACAGAGTGCTGGGAGGAAGTGCTGGAGCTGCTGTCTCCTGCAATAGAACACGTGTGATCACATGGAGTGTATCTGCTTACTCAGATCTGGTGTCAGAAGGATAATTCATGTCCTCTCTGCAGAAATAAAAATAAGCTGGGTTCAGGCTGAGTTCAACAATCCAAGATTGCATATTAGCAGTTACCAGCCTTCCTGGGAGGCGAAGCATTTTTCAAGTTCCCACTAAGAGGAAAGCAACCAGATAAAAGCCTGGTACATGATGAGGGGCACGGTGCTCACACTGATGTGACTCATACTCATTGGTCGTGACTTCAGTGGGCTTTTGTGAGCCATGACTACAGCATCTTTTAGCAGGATTCCCTTGAGTCACTGGCCTGTCTATTATAGATCTATAGATCTGTGGAACTCGAGCAAGTTTACAGAATAGACTGTTCCTGCTCGTGTACTGCATTATGAATTGTAAAGCGCAACTGTGGGTAGACTGTCAATTCATTTCTATCTTAATCTCTCTTTTGAATAACAAAGCTGTATTAATAAATTGTAACCATCTCATTGCCAGATCTTGCAAGTAAACTCTGCTCCTAGTACAAAATTACCAATTAAGAGCAATAAATGACTGAAAATTATTATCAACTTCCAAGTCCCTCACCAAATTCAGTCATCCAAACAGTGTCCCTTCTTCCTGTGCCTTTTTCCATTCCCACTCTTCTCCCTTGTTACACAGCTAGGAACATGGATTTCAGAGCAAGAGTTAAGCAAGTTTGCTGTGGTCCTCCACTTGAACCACTTCAGCAAATCTCAAACACAGAAAAAATTTAAATTCATTTATGACAATTTACCAGGAAGATGGAAAACTGGCAAACTGTGAAGAGGACAACCCACTGCTACAATTCGATCTGCATGAGCTGACAAGATGAATGATTAATGTACTTTTGCAAATGGGGATGAATTTGTCCAAAATAGAAGAAGCCAGGCAGCAGCCATTGAAAGGGAAAGAAATGGATTCTAAAAAGAATTTGAGATCACAGGAAATAATTAACTGAGCATTGTATTATTGCTGATAAATACCTGATAGTTTTGGTGAGAAGTAAAGAAGAATGAGCCAGACTCCTACAGTGACAGGACTGTGACAGGACCAGAGGCAATAGGCAAAACCTGAAATACAGGAAATTCACCTTAAACATAAGAAAATACTTTTTCACTGGGGGGTAGTGAAACACTGGGACAGGTTATCCAGAGAGATTTTGGAGTATCCACCCTTAAAGATATCCAAAGCTGGACCAGTCAGAGCCCTGGACACCAGCCCTGGCTGCAGTTGCTCTGAGCAGAATGACTTGGACTTGACAAGTTCCAGAGGTCCCTGCCAACATCCACCTCTTGTGATTCTTTAGTACCTACATGGAGATCAGAAATACGAGAATAGAAGGACCAGAAACTTATCCGTGGGACAAGATTTAAGAAATAGGAGCTGATGATAAATGCTTTCAGTAACCTACAAAGATTTGACCATCTGATTTGCTGGAGCAATTTGCTAAGGACTATTGTGGACATTCCATCAATACCAACTTTAAAATCAAATTAGACTTTATTCTAAATATAGTGATGGGACAAGGGGCAATGGCTTTAAGCTGAAAGAGGGTCTTTTAGTTAATGGTCTATTCTATGTAAAGTATATTCTTATACTTCACAAAAACACATTCCTGAATGGGATCTATGTTCCAGTGAATTTAAGTATCTTGGTGCATCTTTCAGCTCATGACTTTCATTACTTTCTTTTGGCCTCAGAAAATTGAAAAAATACAAAATACTTCTTTTGCATAGCATTGTCACCATGCAGAAAAATCCTACAGTGAGAAGACCAGTGGATATGCTTTTTGAATATCATAAACATATTTTTAAAGAAATAAAAATACCTTCGAAAAAGCAAATACAGCACAAGAGAGCCCTGTATAAGCAATATTTCTCCCTGCGTTGCCCTGCAGGATTGGTCTTCACGGGGAGAAAGCATTGGTGTATCTCTTAGGTTGTGGTTTTAAAAAGTTTTTAAGAAGGGATCTCCTAAAATACAAGTGTAACCACGATGCCCAACTTTGGTAACACTTATAAATTTGTGGAAAGTGTGCCTGCTTCCTTCTGAGTACAGAGGATGATCAGGTGTCATGGGCACAGAACTGGAGCTCACAGAGATCTTTTGTATTTCAAGCTAGCTCAGAACAGGGCAGCACGTGCACCTGAGCAGCACCATTTCTAGCTCACTGTGTCACTGGGACAGCTGCCAGTGCATGTAGTGTGTGGCACATGAACAGAGTGCCTCAAGAGCCTCCTGCAGGTCAAATATTTATCTTGCAGATACCACGCTGATTGGGTCTGTGCAGCCTCTTTGTCCAGCTATAGTGTGCTGCAATCGTTCAAGTTACAGCACCCATTTTGCTGCATGTCCAGCTTCCATGAAAAGCAGGATATCTTTCCCATCTCTCCCTTTGACTGTGCCAATTTTCGGAAGTGAAGGTGGTACAGCTTTGTCAGCATCTTCTGTGGGATGGCTGCGTAGTGACAGCCCGGGCTCCACGCTGGCGTGAGACAGACCCAGAGAGAGCTGGGGGCTGTTTTTCACAGCCTTCTGTCAGGCAGCCAGAGCAAATCCCTTCAGACACAAAGAGGGCATTTTCAGAATAACTAACGTTCAGTTAGTGACAGGCTAGACGAAGTGATGTATTTCAGAAAATTGATGCTCAGGAAGGAAGATTGGAGATATCAGGGAAAGAGGATTCTCAGCTTTACAGAGCCATATTAAATATGTGCTAAATCTTTGCAAAAAGAAAAGAAGTATAAGTAAGTTGGCTAAAACCACCAAGAATGTTTGACCTTTTTTTCCTATAAGCAGAATCTTAGAGTTGAGCTGAGGCCTCCCTCATGAGAAAAGAATAAAAAAGATCTTGCTCCCTCGGGTACATTATTCCTTTCTAGAGATGTGGAAGATGCCATTTGTAATCTACTTGATTCCAGCTTTTCACCCCAATCAACGTGGCCATAGACCTGCCCATGAGGTGGGACTGCATGGCAGATCCACCCCCCACAGAAGCAAAGCTGTGCATTGCCAGTGCCTTGGAGCACTCTGGAACAGACCTTTGAATCTGCGAGAATCAGTGCTCAAAAATGCCCAAGGCATCTCACCAGCCTTTCCCTCTACCCTTCAACTCAATTTTCTTTAGCAGAAAACCAAACAGCAATACCACACACACACAAAGAGAAATATAAAGGACATTTCTCACCGTTACAATTGCATTGAGTCCCAGATCCCCTCCTCCCCCCCCCCAGACTCCCCAGCCCCCAAGCAAAAGTAACTGGAGAGGCTGCAGCAGCCCTGGTGCAAGAGTGCAGAAAGGGCACAACTTGCTCTCTCACATGAGCAAATTTCTAAATACCCACTGTGAGTAAAATAAATACGAACATTATTTGCTGGGACTGGTGCTTTGTTTATGTAATTCACCCGCAGAGTTCATTTTGTAAAAGAAGTGCAAATAAGCACTGCCATTTCTTTTTTAATCTGAATCTGATGACTGGCAGAGTCTGTACCAGTTTCCTGGGCTGCTGAACAGTGGGTCACCTGCCCAGCACAGAGTTAAAAGAGTACCTCACAACTTGTACAAAATAATTGTTGGTGTTTTTTAAAACTTTTCATTCCTTCAAGGAGAGGACAGGAGCAGAGAGGAGATGAAAAAGAAAAATAATTGCTAACTTATAACATTTGCTGATTTTTTAAAATGCACCAACATCTTACTATCCATTAAAGATTAAACCATTCAGATTTTTTACTAAAAAAGTTGCATTTAAGCCCCAGGGGAGATGGACTTTTTTGATCAGCCTCCAAGCATTTACTAATGTGCAGATGTCTAAAAATATGTATTTACCAATCAGAGGTTACCCAAGTTAAATAGATCAGACAGAAACTGTAATGTCTGTTAAAATTTAACAGTTATCTTCTAGCTTCTGTGGCCGCAGAGTCTGAAGCAGTGGCCAGAATCAAGTAGGAGTTCTCTGTGGGACTCACCTGATTTGAGCATGGTTAGAAGGTAACCTTTGAAGGACTGCCAATACAAATGATCCTTCCTGATAACGTCTGCCTTGAGCATGATGAAACGGCTCTTGGATCCAATCACTAAACAATTCTGTCCTCTTTGAGCACCTTTCAAGTTAAAAAAAAAACTCCACAAAAACCATCAACAAAACCCCCACGAAATTTCAATGAAAGTTTACTCTAATGATAAGTCTAGATTAGACCTAAAATGGGATTGCCAAAGCACTTTTTATGTTTTACTAAAGGTATTTACTCTATAGTGAAGCTAATTAATAAATATCTGATGGGCTGATTTGGACACTTCATGATGGGACTGAACAATCAACAGCAGAGTCTTTTCTCATTTAGTTTGCATGTGCTGCCAAAATCAGATCTCTGCCTCAGCTCTCCTAAGAGGAATTTAAAGCAATGAAGGTTATTTGCAAAAACAGTTAGATTTTCTTGCTGGAGCTGGGATGTAAAGGCACTGGTATTCTCATTCCCTCTTCTCCTTCCTTTCCCCAATACAGCAGTACCATTTTTCAGTATGCAGCTTAAGCTGAAAGTACCACAGAGCCCAGATGTGCACAGCTACAACTGTGCCATAGAGGATTTTAGTCCACACTGAGCTTCAAAAGTCTTGTCTAGGTAGTACTTTGACAAATGGGAGCCTGAATGTGCGCTGTACATACCTTTCTCTGCATCTGGGAAGGCGAAGGGAAACACAAGGTACATCTTTTTGGTCCATTTTTCTCAGTGTGGTTTCTTCCAATATGCAGATTGGAGAAGGTTTTTTCTGGAAGCTCAGTATAACCATTTATCTTCATTTGTGGCAGGATTTCCTAAACTTCTGAAGGCTGATCCTCCTGCTTCAGGAAAAGGAGCAAGGTCCTGGCACTTGGCAGTTTTCCCGTGTCCTGCGTGGTTCCTCCCCATCCCCATCCTGACCCACTTTGGATAACCCTGAGGCACGTCACCATTGCCTTGGGCTTTGTTTTTTCAAAAACACGACCTCAGATTGTCCTTTCAAAAAATAACCCCCCTGACAATTTCTCTGTAATGCCAGTATTTTCAGAGGTTACTTGTTGCCACTGTGAATGTCAGTATTCACCCCATCAATACACTTCGTGTAGGACACAGATCTCTCCTGCTATCCTATTAGCAAAGTATTATCACGTTTAAATCCAATTATCATTAATTCAAAAATAAGTCAGCAGTGAAAGCTCTTCTCTGGTTTTAAAGGCTGGAGATAAGTGTCACTGGTTCAACTTTATGTTTGTTTATTTTTTATAATTAGGTGCTGACTTTATTCCCAGGACTGAGAGGATGAACTCATCTAGCTCAGGCACAGGGTCCCCAGGTATCACCAAAATATTACAGGGATCTCTGAAGCCCTGCAGCAAATCTCAGACTCTGTGTTGGAGATGCCATGGAGCAAACTTCCAGCCGAATGAAGAACCTCTGCTTTCAGTAAAACTAACAGCCACCACCGAACTGTTAGCACACACACAGTGCTTCAGTTCCATCTCCCTCATTCAGAAGCATGTGTAAACTTGTATTTTAGGATATGACACTTAAAGAACTAATGTAGGCATGTAAGGAGGTGGTAATAAAGCTGTGAACTTTTGTTGTGACCTCTGCAGCAGAAAGCAGAGATGACTTGTCTGGTTATGGGAGAAATACAACTCCTGACAAAATCCTGTGCCATGCATGAACTACATGAAGTGGTTCTCAAATGTGAGAACCTTCTTTTTCCTGATATATTTTGGAACACATTCTCCCACTAATATCTTCCATAAATGCCCAGGACAACTCTGCTGCAGTACAATAAGCCATTTCTTGGCTCTGTGCTTTTTGTATTTCAACACACTTTCCTGGATTCAGCTCTCAGCTAAAAAAGATGCGTTGTTTCTGCACTCAGCAAACAAAAATGTAAATACTCTGCAGTTTAATGAACTAAAACCATATCGTGAACTAGAGGCCTTCCCTTCCTCTCCTGCCTCCCCAAGCAAGCTTTTCAACTGGCCTCTAAGCAATTTCTTAAACTTCTTTAAAAGCAATATTGCCAAAAAATTAAATCACGCTATCTTCATACCTACTAGCTATTCAGTATGGAAATGCCTTGGGACTCATTATCTGACAGGCAGACCTGTTGTCATTTCAGTCTCCTAAGAATATTTTAAGTTTTTTCAATCTAAGAACAGTAAGAAAAAAACAAAACCTAACAGATTTTGTTTAGGAAAAATATTTGTATGTTGCTTAAAACTTTCATAGCAAGTGTAGGAAAATATACAATCCTCCCAGCTGATATATTAAAATTGTTGGTATGTGGACCAATAGATTCACTTTCTGGATACAGCATACAAAAACTCCCCTGCAAACAGCCAGAGTGCTGCCTGGTGTTGCAGACAACCCCGTTCATGTGATGCAACCACAGAGCTCTCATCCACCGACACTGGAACCAGAGCCAACTCTGGGTACTTACACTCAATAGTAAATTTGCAATTACGTTGAAGCAATGAACATTTCTATCCCAGAGCTACGCAGCTGTGATACAAACTCAGACACAGAGAGGGTCCCCACCACCACAAACACAAACCACAGGCACTAAGACTGATACTGCTCTTCCAAGTGCAGACCTTCCATGCAGCCCTGAATATTGAAGGGCTCCAGTCAGAATCTCTCCGAATTTGACTCTGAATTTGATTGGAGCTGTTAGTGCTCCTGGTTAAGTGTTTGCCACCTGAAAGGAAGTGCCTTACTCAATTCTTTCTGAAATGTTAGGAATAGGAAAGTTGTATGAAGTGTTTTTGTTTCAGGTGCCAAAATCCTCTTTCTGCGTAATCAGTTTGGCTAGAAATTACAGTGTCATATTCCAGCAGTGGATTAATGTAGCTTTGACTGGGATTAATTGAATGCGTTGAAAAGATAAAATGTTTATAAGGTTTATGTTCTCTAAACAAACTGTTTTGTATATTTATTGTGATGTAAATGTATATTGCTGAAAGAAAGGCAAGCACAGAGTTAAGGCAAATGTTTGGCCATTTCAGGCAAAAAAGCAAACTGAGAGTACCTATGCCATACCTTTGGTATCAAAATGCCCTCACTTTCAGGAGCACCCTCTGATTTGGGGCTGAGCCAGCCTGCTTGCACATTGTTTCTGGCTCACAATGTCTCTCTCTCTTTCCCCTCATCACCAAGGCTATGGAAAGCATAGAAATCTGGTGCAAATTACCAACACAGAAAGTCCAGGTGAGCCCCTGGCTAAGCAGAGATGGACTCTTTCCTGGCCACAGCTTTTTCCTTCTGAAGCAGCTTCTGGTTTTTTTTCCCCAAATATCCCTGACCCTACCTGCCCATTGCTGCCTTTTCCAGCATTGTTTTCTGGTTCTGTTAAACCCTCCTTAAGGAATTTTGTCACTACAAAGAGGGAATTTCATGGTGTCAATGTTCCTAGCAGCTGTGCCAGGGCCACAGCAAGTGGGATGCCAAACTGTACAGACCTGACTGCACCTCACTGGTGGTTGAAGAGCAGGAAAGCCTGTTGTGGTAAGGAAGTGGTGGCAGACAAAAGGCAACTTGGTAAAAAGGAACAAGAGGAGCACTCTGGCACCCCAGCACCTTGCTTTGACCCAGGAATAACAGAAGTTGAGGCTGGCTGCAAGTTTGTGTTATTATTATGCTGTCTCTCACCGACTCAGGACATTATCCTATTTGTCCTCTGCAAAGCTTCCCATGAAGAAACAAAACAGTCCTGAGATAATGCTGGTTTGTAGCAAAAAACAACCATCATGCATAGAGATAGGCTGCACTTAGTGTACAAACGAGCACAGGGATGTGTGTCCCAGCTTCCAGACATACTCTGCCAATGCAATGCTAATAGTCCTGGAGACTATTGCCCTGGGCAAGACTTTCTTTGGAAATATGAACACCCTTCTGCTTAAATACGGTACAGATTTCAGTAAATAATTATTCCATGCATAAATGGAGTCTGATGTTTATTTAAAAATATTTTTTAAGAACCTGAATATGGATCAATCTTGGGGAAAGTGATCAAGAACAACATATTTCTTGTGAGGGAAGGTGGGCTGCTCTAATACTTATCAGCATCATTCATTATTGATGCTATCAGCTTTCAACAACTTACTAGAAGTCATGGGTTTAGCACCCCTTAAGCATAAAAACATCAGTGCCACACAAGAAATCGCAAAGAATGCCCAGAAACACAAAATTTTTTTCTTAGGCTGTGACAACGTAATTGGGAGTAGGCTGAGCTAGATGCAGAGAAACATGAAACAACCATATAAAGGCAAAGAAAATCTGTTGCAACCACTGGCTGAGTTAAATCTGTATTTGTAAGAAATGTGTCAACTCAGCCAACAGAAGCTGGCAGCTGTGTGTGTGCAGCCAGTTTTTCCAGAGGAAGGTCAAAGTAAAACTAGAGTGTGTTTATTCTGGCACCAAGACAGTCTCACCCCAGCTGAAATCTCAGCCATGTTTGTTCTAAGTTCAGCATTATCTTAATTCTACTCAGTGTATTATTATTCCTTTCAGATACATAGACATTCTTGAAACAAATAATAACCTCCATCTATCCAGAGGTAATGTTTTTGGGGAAGGTTAGTTCTGGTGACCAGTCACCAAGCAACAAGGCAGCCACTGTCTGCTGTCCTTCAGTATCAGGAGCTTTTATAAAACCCTGCATCGCTCTCACTTTTTCATAGGGAAAAACTGAAGCCTAGGGAGATTCTCTATACTGTAGGGTCAATATTTACCAATATTGTTGTAGCCTCCTAAGAGAAAATTGACAATATACCATAATTCCCAGGTAAAGGCTGTTTGTTTGCAAACCAGAGCAGTAACAAAGCACACCAATGTTTGCAAAAGTCATGTCACACACAAACTATGCAGCTCAGGGAGCAAGTTGGCTGTACTAAACCCAACAGCAAAATAATCACATTTACCTTACCAGAGAGATGTCTGTGGCTGCCTCCAGTTACTCAGGCATTATCTGGACAAGTTGTCTGGGAGCTGCATTGAGATGGGAAGAGCATCACTGGAGCCTTGGAAAAAGCTATGGAGAGTGAGTGGAATATTGCTGTGGTTGGGATGAGTTCCTGGGAATGGGACATGCTGTGCCAAAGGTGGGTGGGTGCTGCTGTGTGCAGGCTGTGGGAGGTGACACCTGCCCCAGGAGCTGAGGGTCTGCTCACCAGATAAAGAGGAGCTGGGCAGGTCTGTGGGATGCTGGTGAGGCTGCCTAAAGCCAGGTGAACATCAGCTGTGGTCACACCAGGAACTGCTTGGTGCTCCCAGACTTGACCAGGACTGCTCCCACACCTCCTGGCTGGCAGGGAGGGAGCCACCAAGCTCTGCCCAGAGCCAGGCTCCATGTCCCAAATGTCTTGTCTGCTCCCCATGGGTGCCAGCTGCTGCCTGCTCCAGGTCACACAAAAGCCCTGATACAGTGCCAGGTGCTCTGCACAAAAGCTCTTTCCAGATCTCTGGAGCTTCAGGCCAGTTCCTTCATCGCACAACCCCTTCATTTTCCATCACATCACTTGCACTTACTCTCCAAGGTGTATGACTGTCTGTGAGAAGAAAAAAAGAACAGGAAAAATATCAAAAGAAACCTAAAAACTATAATTACTTTATTGAAAAATCTCACAGAATATAAAAATGAAGCCTGAGTTCTATAGAAAGGGTCCCACAGAAATTATAATGTGAAGTCTACAGAATTTTATCAAGAATTATTACTTGTTCTTTTCATATAAACCTGTATTCTTGCTAGAGATTTCTGCAGCAAGCCTGAAAAGTCCACTTATAAAGCAATACATTATCATTTGAACCTTACATAAAGATTTCCAGAGAAATTATTCCTTCTGCAAATCAGCAATTTCATATTTGAATGAGAGTTCGCCTTTAACAATCATTATTATTGTTCTAACTGAACAGTTTTATGAAACATTCTTTTGCTACCTTGCAAAGGCACTTCAGTGAAGTACTGCAAGATAGGAAAGATAATTACCTTTGTATCTTTAGATGGTTACCCATTAAACACACCTGTAATGGGAATGCACATTGTCATCAAGGTCCCACAAACATATTTATGTCTCATGGCAGGAAATGAGTTACATTCAGAGCTAGATTTTTATCTTTATTCATAGAATGCCAGCTGTGATGAAAGTATTAGAGAAATTAGCAAGCAATTGTCAGTCCCAATATACCAGTGGATGTAACAGCCTGCTATTCCTTGGTGGGAATTCAATGGCCTGCTAGGTTGACATAACCACGTAGTGTCCAGCTGCTGGAAAGAAGGACCTTGACACCTCAGTGGTTCACAAGAGACTCATCTCTCAGAGAAGGCAGACACACAGAAAGATCGGAGCCTGAGTTTAAAATACGATATAATTTTGTAAATTGCATTATCCAGACTTATCATGCATGTATCAGCTTTGAATTTAATCTCGGCATTAGCTGACTATTCCCCAGAGAGTTACCTTGCCAAGAAGATGTACTTTCATTACTTTCCTATTTGATTTTTATAATACTAATCCTGAGGCAAGCTTGGAAAAGCAGAACAGTTGTTAAATCCCCATCTGGTTTTGCAGAAAGTTTGTGGAGGCTGGAAAAGGGCTTAGGAAAGGATAATTTACCAACAGATACATAGCTTTCAGATCGGATTTAGCAAGATGACCAGCCTTAGGGAAACAGGACAGGCCTTGCTACTGAAATCCTTGCATAGTTATTGTTGTATCCATGACCTTTTAATTTGCATGAGATGCTGCCTCTTGCCGCCGGCTGCTCAAGATGATGATGCTGTGTCCTCAGCAGTAAACTGGCACCAGAGGGGTGAGCAGGCTCCTTGCACTTACTCTCCAAGGTATATGACTGTCTGTGAGAAGAAAAAAAGAACAGGAAAAATATCAAAAGAAACCTAAAAACTGTAATTACTTTATGGAAAAATCTCACAGAATACAGAAATGAAGCCTGAGTTTTATAGAAAGGGTCCCACAGAAATTATAATGTGAAGTCTACAGAATTTTATCAAGAATTATTACTTGTTCTTTGGCTTGTGTGGCAGATGAACCATTTCCATTCTGTAGTTTGTTTTTTTCTTGTTTTTTTTTTTTTTTTTTTTTTTTTTTTCCGCCTGGCACCTGATAGATGAGTTGGCTTTTGTCATCTTCTGAATCCTGTGGTCACTCATCGTCTTACTGAACTGGTAACAACAAAGGACTTGGGAATGCACAGGGCAAGAAAAGGGTACTTTACGTTGTCTGCCATTTCCCTTGTCACCTGTGTGTTCATGCTCAGAAGCCTGACTACAGCAGAAAGAAGTGTGTGAACCTTGGGGAGTGGGCTCAGCCAAATCCGCTTTGCTCATGGAGGCTCAGAGGCAGTTGCTGTCACAGACAAGACCTAATGCAAACCTAAATTCACAAAGTCAGAAATTTTAGGTAAAAAGAACATAAACTCTCGGTTTTTTTTGCTTCATTCCCCATCTCTTTGCAAGCTGCTGTGCTAACCTTTAAGAGAAGTGTCTGCAATGAGACATCACAGTGAGACTATTGGAAAGGTGCTTCAAGAATCGTCTGAAATAACGCTTTTGCTTGCCTGAAGCCTGCCTGTGATTGCCAAGTCATGTTAGCACACTACTCCCAGAGCCTTGTTACTGAGAGGGCAGGCTGATAGCCCTGGCACAAGAAATTGTTCCTTCAGCTGCAGATCCAGTCCAGCTGATAAACAGGTTTTGGCTCCATCCCGGAGCAGCAATGTCGGGTCACACCTCAGTCCCCTACCCCATGGATTGTTACCAGAAGACTTGAAAGAGCATGAACAAGGGAAATTATCTCTTTCTCAAAAACAGCAATTTCACACTTGAATGACAGAGAGTTCACCTTTAACAAAGCTAAATTAAATAAAGGTAAATTAAATTATTGTTCCATTTGAAGAGTTTTATGAAACTGTGGGACTGGGACTGAAGGCACAGCCCTCTGCCAGGAGAAAGCTGCTGCTGATAAACCAGACCACTGGTGGGGTCAGAGCCCACAAACCCAGCTTTAGAGAGTGAGTGCCAGACACCAGGTTACTTCTACTATAAGTAGTCTGATGTGCACAATGCACAAATCCCATGCACAAATCCCAGCATTAAGCGGAAGCTCTACTGTGCTTCAAGAATGCATTATTATATTTAAAAGGTAGAGGATATTAGGTGGTAAATTGGAATAGATTAAGAAAACATTTAACAATGGTTAAAAAATTTATAATGCAAGACTGGGTTTGTTTCTGCAGATGAAATCCTTTCAGGGGTTTTTAAGAACAGATTTATTTTATTTTTACATCTTAAACTGTTGACACTCTTTTGAGCAAACACTCCATCAGACTGAAGTGAGGATTTATGTGGAGATAAAGCCTTAGGGGCAGATTCTTGCTTAGTGTGAACTTGCACTTCCTGGATGGAGGATGGCTCTGTTTGTTTGAATAGATGTCCTTCTGATAATGCTCTGAATCATGGCTCTTAATGCTAATATACATAACTCCAGCAAGCTCTCCACATGAACTCCATGCCAACCTATCAACAGCATTTCTTGCCTTGGACTGAGTCAAAATTCTTCAACAAGTTTAGAGGACAACTGGCAAACACCTCATCTCCTATTGAAACAGAGGGAAAAAAGCAAAAGATCAAGTGATAAGCGGACAAAACCCCAACTATTTCAGAATAAATTAAAAAACCAGTTAGACTGGAAAAGTAGTCTTTTTTTGTTGTTGTCTTAGAAGTATCTCCAGAATCTGACTTTGATGAAGTTAAAGGTGATGAGTTATACAAGCCCATGTTGAGACACCAACACAAACACGTACCTGCAGAAACCGCAAAGGTTAAACATTCTGGACAATTATTTACTTCATTCATTCAGCCCCATCGTTCCAAACTAAACATTCAAAAGTCGTCAACAGTTTTGGAAGAGAGTGTCTGTAAGGAAGGCACTGCCTGCAGATCAGTGCCCCCTGCAGCAGCCGCATCCTCAGGGCAACTGCACACCAGTGATGCAGAGTCCTGGATGGGAATGGAATTGTCAAACTCACCTCAGGGAATTTCATCTAGAGCCAGAGGAGTTATACTGGAATGTGAGTAGGCACAGTTAAGCCCAAACACAAAATTGGAGCAGCTAATTTATGGTACTATTAATTCTTAAGTGAATAGGATGCATGTAAAAATGTTTAAATATATGCTGCATAAATACCCATGGGAAACAGACACAGAAGTGCTCATGCTGTTTTGCTTTTTTCTTCATAATATATTCAGAAGCACAGTGCTCCTGCAGCTGATTATGTATGGTCCCTCCCTCAGAGTGGAGAGTTATAGGTCCCTTTCAATCTATTTTTTTTATCCTGACAAAAACCACTTCATTAAAAAATGAGAGGTTCCTTGAAAAGTATGCATAATATTCTGTGCAATAGTACTTCAAGGCAGAGGCGAAAACCTACAGGAATGCTATTTACCTGAAAACAAATACCTCCTCAATTAAAACTGGAAGTATTTGTGTTTCAAGGGTATTATAAGAAGTAACAATAATAAGGCAATTTACGAATATACAGAGGGGATAACAGCTTTATGTGGTTTTGGTGCTCTATGCTTTATATAAACATTCACAAAACATCCAAGTTTGATAAAGGGGAGAAATATTAGAAAATAAAGATTGAAATATGCCTTTTCATTGTGCAGATTGCAATTCTATGCATAAAGTTATGATTTCCATAAATAAGGAAAGAATGATGTTGGTAAGTTTGGGGAACATATTTTGTAAACCACCGAGTATATAAATAGTTGTATTAAAGTCTTTGCCAATCAAGTTGTCAACAGTCAAAACTTGAGTTCTGTAATGACAGCATTTTTACAAGTTGGCAAGTATGGGATTCATCCAAAGCCTTCTAAAATCAGTGAACATTTTCATGGGCTTGAATAAGTACTTTAACAGGATACGCTCCATAATGCAAATGACACAGTATTCTCAACACCTATCTCTGCAAAACTGCTTGAAGCTTTATAATCAAAATGGATTATTTTCAGCTTAGAATTTTTCAGCACATTAAAAATTCAAAGTCTCATTGAGGCTCTAAATGCATATTTTTCAATATAGTATTTTTCAAGACTTTCTGTATTTTTTTACCTATATGAAAAAAAACCCCAGCTAATGAGTAGAACAGAGAACCAAAAGTCATGAAATCCAGGTTGGGTTCAAACCTAAGCATGATTTTGTGCAAAATAGTCTATTCTTCAGTCATGGAAATGGTTTCAAAGTGCCATAGGCATGCTCTCCTCCAGCACTTGAAATGCAAAGATTTTCCTACAAACAAAATCTGCAAAAACTAATTAAACTTCTTTCTACAATTATCTGCAATCCAGTAGAGAGTTTTGCAGAAGAAATGGCCTAGAAAGCATTCATAAGTTTTCACTGGCTGGTATGGCTCCTGCAAATACCCACTAAAAAATTACATTTACAAATATCTCCTTATGTTATAGAATTAGAAATTCTAGAATGCCTTAAATCTCACTTGTTCACACAGAGTTACTATCCAAACTGGGATGTGGACTTGAATATTAAAAGGTAACAGTAAGAACTGGTGATAAGGCCTCTTTCTCTCACACAAGAAAATAAACCGCCATGAGGAAATAAATCCCACACGTGATGTGAAGGGTAAATGAGTGTGGGACCCAGAGGTTCCCTGCCTGCTCCACTTAGTGGCTATTGAGCTCAAAGCCTGACCCAACACCACTGCTCCCCAGAGAGAAGGCAGTTACTCCAGAGAAAATAATCCTTTCAGAGCTTCAGAGTCCAGGCTCGTTCAAAGGTTTATGAAGGTTTGAAGGCTAAATGCAGCCTGAAGATTGTAGTGCTGATATTAGGATAAAACATGTAATTTTCAGAGCTCAATAATAAAAAAAGAAGTTAGTGCTATGTAATAACTGGACAATTTTCCATGATGGCTTTCAAAGTATTCTCTGTATTTTCAGCCAATAAGGTATTTCTGGCTCGTTATTTTTGCACATTGCTCAGGAAAATTGCACACTGAGACATGAAGAAGAATGGTAATTTAGTTGTTAGACTTACCACCCTTCCCAGAATGCTTTCCCATTCTCAGCCCCTTTTGTCCACGGTTCACACCTGCCTTGTAAGTAGGAGGGAGGGTTTCAGGCATGACTCCTGAGCATGATTAATGTTTTGGTTTAGCTAACAAACCATAAGATTTACAGGAAACAAAGATTGTTATCAAATCATACAATCATAGAACAGCTTGGGTTGAAAAGGACCTTAAAAATCATCTAGTTCCCAACTCCTTGCCATGGGCAGGGACACCTTCTACTAGAACGGGTTACTCATAACCCCATTTAGCCCAGTTTTGGACATCTCCAGGGATGGGGAGTCCACAACCTCTCTGGGCATCCTGTTCCAGTGTCTCACCACCTTCACAGTAAAGAATTTCTCCCCAATACCCAATCTAACCTTCCCTCCTTCAGCTTAAGGAGATTTCCTCTTGCCTTATCACTTCATACCTTTGTCAAAGGTCCCTCTCCAGCTCCCTGGTAGCCCTTTCAGGTTCTGGAAGGTGCTGTAAGGTCTTCCTGGCACCGCCTTTTCTTTTTCAGGCTGAACAGCCCCAACTCTCTCAGCCTGTCTTCATAGGAGAGGCACTCTAGACTTGAGATCAACCTAGTGGCCCTTCTCTGGACTTGCTCCAACAGGTCAGTGTTCTTCTGTTGGGAGCCTCAGACCTAGACAAAGTACTCCAGGTGGGGTCCCAAGATAAATCAAAATAAAAGTGCAGTGGGGGCTCTTTTTTTTATTTTCCTGAGGTGAGGAAGCAGAAGGCCGTGGTTCCCACTGAAGCAGAAATGAAGCCTTTATTCCACTTGGAGATGTTTAACGAGAGCAAGTGCAGAAGTTAAAAGCTCATGCAGCACTCATGACGGCGGGAGAACCCTGATCTCTCTGAGTGACTCAGTGTGCTCACCTGGAGGAGGAGAGGACCAGCCTCCCTCTGACCGATTCAAACCACAGATTTAGGAACTCAAGGGTTACGAACAACAAAAATTCAAGTCCTGCCTTCAGAAGACTGGAATGCCAATTCCCCCCCTCACTGGTAAATGCTCTGACCACCTGAGTGTTGAATGGGACAGACAGAAAAGCATGACACCTTCCTCACTTTGTAAATCAAGTATTTCTCCCCACAAAGCTCATCAGCCAAAATTAGCCATTAAATTTTATCAGCAACTGTGGATCAAATGAAAACCTCCGGTAGGCTCTGAATGCACAAGAGACAATTACTATAGGTTTGAACAGCTGCAAGTATGCAAAAGCCTGTAGCTGTATTTTATGGATGCTCTATTTATAAAATGGAATTTCTGATGTATATTGTATATATCTGTATTTATCTTACTGCAAAAATCAGACACCTTTGCTACAAAAGTAAGTCATTAGTGAAATAAGCACTTAAACTACTGGCTAGATGTAATACTGTAGGTCAGGAGCAGTTACAAAGTAGAACATTGCCCTGGAGTTACCTCAGGTTTCAATTTCCTTCTGCCATAGCCAGCCCGTGCTCTGCTTATGGGCAGTCTGGGAACCCCACCAGTAAAACCACTGAAACAAAACAAATCCAAAAATCCTGCCCTTTCCTACATAAAAATGAACAAATCTGTTTTCTTTATCTGCAAGTTGCCAACATGTGGTTTGGTATTTTCTGTGGCTGTCTCTTCACATTCTGCCTATGCTAAAATAGCAAGGGAGATGGGACAGGCTGTTACCCAGTGCCACAAGTTATAATGGACATATAATGCCCAGCATGTACCATATGTTAAGATAATATGAAACTACTTTATTTAACTGCTTTCGAGTATTAATATTCAATAATTGTGATGAAGCTCTGATCTAAACAATACATTTCCATTTTTTTTATATCACTGCTTTTAGGTTTGATAAGCTATGTGAAAAGTTCTTTTCTATTACCAATAAAAAGCTCTAAGATGGTGTTTGGTGCAGATGTTTTGTCTTTAATCTACAATAATTAAGACAGATGAAGCAATGATATCAATGTTGCACATTCCCAAAACTGTCTTGATTTAAAAAACCCAAGAAAAGTCACCAACCACCCAGTTGACAACTTGGTAGTAGTACCTGATCCATCCAAAACACAAGCATCTCCTGCTTCCTGGTTTTCTCCTTTTACCCTCAACCTGAAAAGAAACTGGGGTTCAAATTGAGTGGAGTAATCACAGAGATACCTGTATGCACCCAATTAGGGAAGAATGCTAATGGCAGAAATTTAGCACTCCAGGGTTTTGCATTTAGGGTATTTTACGGGACAGCTCTGTGGCCACATACAACAAAGCACGAGCAAGTGAAACCTAAAAAAGGCACATAAATC
The DNA here is from genome assembly GCA_013397055.1 of Pachycephala philippinensis. Taxonomy (NCBI): domain Eukaryota; kingdom Metazoa; phylum Chordata; class Aves; order Passeriformes; genus Pachycephala; species Pachycephala philippinensis. The sequence continues at coordinate 624,525 of VWZT01005777.1, read as the reverse complement.
GTGGATTTTTTTCATAATTATTTTCTCCAAAATAAATTACTAGTATTTGACCTACTAGTCCTATCGATTTGGTCACAAGCCTACATTTCAAATTTATTTGCTCACCTCCACTTATCAATTTCTAGCAAAACCCATTTGAAAAAGATTGAGAAATCATGAACGGAATACAAGCCCAGTGAGCTTCAGCTGGGATCTAGCCTTCATTGACTGAGTGACACAAACAAGTGGCAATGACTTCAAAGCGAAAAACTGGGAAGCATTCAGAGCTGAAGGGAAGGGCTGCAGCTGGCTTGCTGCACTGCCAAGCCCTGCTGCAGCCTCTGGGCTGGCTCAGCAAACAAGGTCTCCCACCAGCACGGATCAGGCTGTCTGGAAAACGGGTCCCTCTAGACAGACTTGAGATAGATACTGTTAAACTCTTCAGCTATCTACATATTGTTAAAAAGGATGGGATTTCACATCCCATGTCCAAGATAAGCCTTGGCTTCTATCTCACCTCCTAAGCGGGGCTCAATTGCTCAATTCTGACAATCAAAGCATGAGAAACCCAACACTAATAGAAATTAGGTAAGCATGGGCTATGATAAGATCAGTAGGGAAAAAAGCAAACATCTCCAAGGTAATTCAAATAACAAGCTAGTGGCAACAAAAAGGAAGAGCAGATTGAGTTACAATGACTGATCTGAAACCCCTCAGGGATTTTGTCCCAGGATATCTTCAACATGTAGCTTCTGTCTAGCTCCTCAAAAATGAGAGAAGCAGCACAGTAATTCTCTCCACTTCCCCCTGCCGCCACCTTGAACCATTGTTTTTAATCAGCCTTTCTTTTTTTCTCTTAAGAGGCAGAGACACATTTAAAAGTTGCACCCTAGAGGCAAAAGTCATTATCCTTTTGCAGCAGCTATCTATATATTCTTCCTTAATGTCAGAATCTCTTTGATTTATGAAAATGTGCTGCAAATAGAGGATCAATATTGCATGTAGCTAGGATAAGGACAGACAAGCCAAATAATTCATGAGTGTGAGTGACAACTCAGTTCTAAAATGCCTGTTAAATTCCCCTAAGTCACCCTGTGTCTTGAGAAAACACAAAATAAAACCTCATATCTAGTGAAGAAAAAAAAAAAAAACAACCTAGAAAAAATGGTCACAAATAGCCAAAGGGATGATTTTATAATCTAGCGAAATTCAAAGAGAAAGCTTCTATTTCTTTATCATTCTACAATTACATATCTACTGTATTATGAATGACAGTAGATCTTGAACATGGTGAAAGGCAGCAGAACTATACAAGGAATGCAGAGTGTTGCTATAATTAATGACAGGAGAAATTAATCAAGGATTGGTTGTGCTTCATGAAAGTAGCAATTTCATCTTCCCAGTACACCTACAAGTATGAAAATGCTAACTAAATGTATGATTAAGCATAGCAGCCATACTTATGTCATACAGAATTAATAAGCCCTACTAATAAAGCCAGCAACAAACAAACTGAGAAGAAATTCAAGGGCAAAAGATAAACTGAGAATACCTTTGCACCATAAATAGAAAAGCCTTGATGCATCAAGGTGCCCTGGAGACAGGGAAGATAAACACAGAAAGCTCATTTTTTCTTTTGAGCAATGATGTGAAAAATGAGGCAAGCAATTACACCTTCAGACTCCCAGCTGCAGTGTACCCACTGCCAACAGTTACAAGTGAAAACCACACACAACTACAGCTACCACATGCAGATGTAAGCAAAGAGATAAAAAAATTCCAACACTATCACTTTCACATAAAAACTTACTCCTAACACATCTCCCATGTTTTTGTTACATGCCTACAGCAGTTTACGCAAAAAACAACCAGGGAATGAGGAACAGAAGACACAGCTGTTGATGTTGCCTCAACACCTTTGATTATAGGATGGTGTTTAATGTTTAAAATCCCGTATAGTAAAATAAACCAGTCTTCTAAACTAATTTGAGATTTTAGTTCTGTACTTGAGAGTTCTTGGCCAACATAATAAACTGATGAAGAAATGGACTTCCCTTTTGGAAATGAAGAATTAATGGATATTAAATCTGTCAGTGTAAGAAATACATTAAAACATCCCCTGTAAGGATGTGAAACCCATCACCAGTAGAAACTGGGCCAGCATGGGCTAGGAGATGATCAACAGGATGAAAGCAAACATCCCCCTGGTAATTCAAACACAGCTCGGTTGTAATACCCCAGGAGATTTCAGCCCCTATCTGGCAACTAACAAAGCAATGTAAACAATTATTAACTTGGAATCCTTTTCACATATTTACAGTAACTTCCAGTAGCACAAGCTACTGGAAAGAGTTTTCACCTTCCAGAATGTGCCATTTGATGTAACAGCTTGATGCATTTCAACCAATGAGCAGAAAAATGATATTGAATAGATTCTGAATCCTAAAGCAAAACCACCCAAACCAAAACACAATGACCTTGTTCATATGTAACAGGAACAAATGCCTGTTATTACTTTAAAACTTTCAGTTTGAATGAATACCAACTGCTTTCAGTGCTTGGGAGAGCTTTTCTTCCATGGTAAAAATTGCCAGAAAAGTTGGAATTTCAAAAGAAAAGTGACGAAGAACACTTTGTTGATATCAGTACAATTAGACAATGCAAAAAGCACTACACAGTGGTACATGTAGGAAAATATTACAGTTTACTCAAATTTTAGCTTTATCTAACATAGTTATTGAATTAAAGAAAGTAATTTCAGTTCTTAAACTCTCTAAAATATTGTACCCTGGGAAAATTAAACCTCGTCATCTAAGGAAATAAAATTAGATTTCTCCAGCTAAAAAGCAATTACATCAAAATGCTCTCTTAAGAAAGTAAATTTCTTCCATTCTGCTACTGTGCTCATCTGTGTTTTACACAGGACACATTTATCAGTTAAGATTAAATGACTTTTCTATTAAAATGTTAAAGAATTAATATGCATTTAATATCACAAAACATGTCTTGTCAGGGTGTTCAGGTATTTGAGCAGGATACTTCTCCATCTCGGAATCTAGAAAGATTTGGGAAAAGATCCCTCTTTAAAGCAGATGAACAAGACAACAAAATTAAGTGCCTTCTTTGCTCAGTGTGGCACACCACCACTAATCAAGGCCAACTATTAAAACCCCCAAGCACTGCATATGCCACCACCACAGTCTTTGGAAACCAGGAGTGTGAGGTTACATAATACTCACCAGAAGACAACCAAAACCAAGACCCACATGTTTGAGTTTAAACCACATGGCTTTCAAAAATGACTGTGCTTTAGCTACTTTATATCCTGCTGGATTGATTTTCCAGAGGGCAAAACACAGTTCTTGACTTCCAGAGTATTGCTACTGACACAAAACAAATAGCAAAAGAAATTAATGTTCTAGCTCTCTGCTAGAGCAGAGATTGAATGTACACTGAGTAAACTCACCCATTGACAAGACTGTTTGAATTACATAACATAGCTACAAATAGTTCTTCTGGTAATGCCAGTGGAAGCTGGATTGTTATTACCCAGAGTATGGTAGCAGCCAGAGATCCTGGTGTGAAGATAACTAACAACTCTGTGAGAACAGAATAATCTCTCCTGGTTAACAAGAAATCATGTTATAGAGTTAAAGCAGCAAATGAACAAGAAGCCCTTAAATTAAACCTGAACATCATATATCTACAGGATCTAGGACGACTCTCACGGGAAGAAAATACTGCATCGAAAAGTAAAAAGTCTATTCATCACTCACTACAAGTACCAAATCATTAAACTGATGTCAAAAAGAAAAATGGTAAATGAAGCCTTGCGGTAGTAGAACACAAAACATTCATTGATATATCCCATTATTATGCATATAATTATTACTTTAGTACTGCAGAAGAGTCCACAACTGAACTTAGTTTGCCCAACTTATGTGAACAACTCCCACCCTTCCAGAGTCTAATGAGCAACTACTTCACCAGATCATCAGAAAAAATCTCTCCATCTTCCTTGACCTGTTGTATTTCACATAAAGCCATTGGGGTTTAAAGAATTCAGGAAGAATTTAATTAACAATTTGAAAGGTGCAAATCACTGCGGGCCATTTTTGCTCATTAATTTAACAACAAAACCTACTTCACTATTAATTAGAACATTTCTAACACACGTGAAACAGCTGTGTCAGTCCAGGCCATCTCGTTATTATTTTCTTACACACTATGAATATTTAAAAGTGCAAAGAACTTCAATAACACATACACCAGTACAGACCCTGAAGAAAAAAAATAAATTAGAAATAGACTGAAAAGTTACTTGACCCAAACAAATTTATTGGAAGAGAACTAGGTGCTCTAGAAGGAAAACCACATTATTGTCTGACAGTCAGGACATGAAAACAGAGGCTCTGAGGGACCTTTAAGATATTTTAATTTTTTCAAGCAGGGGTTCTGAAAGAATATTAAATACCACAGCTATGATGATTAGCAATGGGTATAACATTTGCTTCTGGAGCAAGTCAGCCAGTACCAACATAAACTACTACAGAGAAGGAATCTCACCACTTTTGGCCAAAAAATCAAAAGGAAATACTGCATTTCAATTTTAAGCCCCAGTGCCAGCCATCTGATCCCTAGCTGAAACAGGACAAGGCAAGCCAGGCTTGCTAACCTCTTTCCAAATATCAGTCTTGAGGCTATTGACTGGTCAGAGATCAGTAATAACCAATCTCTGCTCTGAGGTTTTGGCAGAGTCTTTCATTGGTCCCAAAAACACATTAAGGAACTCTTCATGGAAAGAGAAGATGCTTTCCATGACCCCAGCACTAGCTCCAAGATGCTGCTTCTCCTTTCTCCATATCTGTTTGCTAAAAGCCAATTTATATTTGCTGACTTTGCAAATCTGCAATTATTTGTGATATGCATTTATAAGATATGACTTTTTCCTTCATTACGTGCATTTATAATATCTACTGTTAGTTAAGAGGAAAGTCTGACCTCTAATTAAATTGTTTCAATCTTCATCTTTGCTGCCATCTGTAGGTAACTTGAGTGGTACAAAGGTAACAGTTCTGTGATCCAGACCTGTGTCTGTGAGAAAGCACAGTGTTCTTGTTACCTGTCCCTCCTGATTTTAATGTTTAAATTAGGCAGAAAAAAAAGAAAGATAAAACATACAACAGCTTGTGGCTTTGTCTCTTCCTGCACCTCCAAGTAATCTTGCAACTGAGGTAGTAAAAAAATAAGGAAAATTAAGTCAGAACCACAGAGTCATAGAATGGTTTGGGTTGGAAGGGGCCTTAAAGATCTTGTAGTTCCAACCCCCCTGCCATGGCAGGGATGCCATTCACTAGATCAGGTTCCTCAGGGCTCCATCCAGCCTGGCCTTGAACACTTCCAGGGCATCCACAGCTTCTCTGGACAACCTGTTCCAGTGCTTCACCACTCTCTGAAGAAAGAACTTCTTCCTAGCATCTCATCTAAACCCGCCATCTTTAAGTTTAAAACCATTTCTCCTTGTCATGTCACTATCTGCCCATATAAAAAGTCCCTCTCCCTCCTTTTTATGAGCCCCCTTAAGGCACTGGAAGGCTGCAATGACATGTCCCCAGAGCCTTCTCTTCTCCACATGGAACAACCCCAGTTGTTGGATCCATGAGGAGGATCCATGCTATTTTATAGCATTATTACACCATGGGAGGCACCAGAACACCTGTAATTTTAACTATAAATATGAAATGTAAGTCTTGGTGTATGTCTGGTTGTTGAAACTTAGTTTCTTTTCAGTGAGCCATACAATGTTTTAGCAGAACTGTTATGGTAAAGAAAACTTTTCAAAAGAAAAATAAACCAAAAGAAGAGAGGTTGATCATAATTTTAAACCCATTACGACCAATTTCAGAAATCTGAAATTATACAAGTGAGGTCAGCAATTGAAATATTTGATTTAATGACTGGACAATTTTGATACATAAAAATAGATACTTAGTAATGAACAAGTTTATACAAACCAAATTTCTTATGTACAGTACAAAACAAAGATGGAGATAAAAAAAGATTTGCTGGATTACAGCGCAAGACACAGGAACAACAAAACATCATTGAATAAAAGTTTTAAAATTATCAGAGGCTTATTTCATAAATACAGTGCAATGCTTTCATTTAACAAATACAAAATTTACTATTTAATTTATCAACATCAGGAAATATATAAAATGTCTTTGAATGACAATCTGATTTAAAAACTGATGCAAATACAATAGCGTTTTTAGAATTCTGAGGTAATATTACACATTATCTCAAAAAAAGCTCCAATAAATAAAACTAAACAGAAGGCAAAGTGCAATTCAGTGAAAATGAGAAAAGATAAAGCTTTTATTTTAACAATAGTAGATAAATAGTTATTAAAAGTGGGTTTAAGCCTTAAAAAAATATTTTGGCTAATTTGCCATGTTTTCAGATAAACTGTATAGCTATTTATTCATAAACCAACCTTTCATGAATCCAATTCTACAGAGAGAGGAAAGGGGGTAGGTATCGTTTCCAGGTTTCTTAATTACATCCATATTCAGCTGTTAGAAATTTAACATTGCTTGCAGCTATGTAGTTCATCCAGTGCAACAGTGAAAGCTTAATTTATTTCTTAACATCTGAAATCCTGCAAGTTAAAATTTATTTTAAAATCTCCATTTGGGAGATACAATGTAAAAATGCAGAATTTTTGAGTGCTGCTTTTAACACTCTTCGTGCTAACCTAGTGTAGTTCCAGGCTAAAGTCAATGGAAATTCTATTACTGGTTTCAAGGACTGCACAATGAATAAAGTGCCAAATATTCTAAAATATCCTAGTATTTATCTCTGCCTTAATAAAACACTAAAATCACCAGTAACTTTTCTAGGAGAAAGAAAAAAAATAAAACTTACACTTAGCTATTGAAGAATTTCCACAACAGCTTTGAAAGCATGAATTAGGCAGATTAATTTGTTCATCATTTGTAAATCTGTTGATTGTGTGTAAATAATACAGAGAGAGAAAAGAAGACTAATATAGTATTTGAGTACAGACACTACAAGATATTTATGCATCCATGCCCCAGCAGAAGTCAATGGGGAAAGCTGACAAATCAGATGCCAAAGTGTCTCAAATGATCTGGGCCTTATTCAGCTGAACAGAATAGAACTGCATCTACAGAACACACAGTAGCTATTCATATTTAAAAATACTATACTGCATGCTCATAAATTCTTTCCATTTATTGAATAAAACCCAGACTTACAATTATTTCAGTATTTTAGAATCATTTCTTCCCCAGCTGCTAATTTACTAACTCAGAGCAGACATACCAAGAATTCTTTTCACGTAGTTTGTGCAGTGAAAAACACAAAACATTGTTTTTAAATGCTGGTCTCCAAATTAATGAAAGTTGAAACATTTTTCTGCAATGTTATTGTATTCACTTTTGTCACAGCTTATTTAAGACTTTCAACAAAGTTGCTGCAAAAAACGATAGCATGGTACACTATTATCAGTTTTCTATGTGTTGTGGATATAATTACCTTCCTAAAGCATTTCACCAGATGCAGAATTTATTTTAAATATCTAGTTTTGTTTACTCTAATGCTACAGTAGATCTGGCTAGTTTGCTGTTAAGAATGAACACACAAGTTCCTTAATACCTGTAGCTTGAACTTGAATCCCCTCAAGCTGAAAAAATACCTTTTAACACTCTTGTACAGTCAAGTGTAAAAGCTGAATATACAACATCTAAAACCTCTTATTCATAAAAAATAATTTTTTAGCAGTAAATGGCACTATCAAAACCTTATTTCTTCACAGGCAGTTATTTACATACTTTTTAGACAGCTGGTTTCACTGAGAAGGAAAACCAGAATAATAAAACTACATACATTTTATAAAGACTAAAATTCCTATTTGCCTTTGTGAAAAAAATGGCTACATGCTGATGTTGTATTTTTTCTATTATTAATGTTAATTGAAAACAATCTACCACTGGGATTAACTAATAGAGAAATATTCTGTATATTATCTCCCAGTGGGATACCTTGATGTAAAGAAATTATGATTAATGATAAAGTGCTATTAAGAAAAACCTAAAACTTGGGAATTGTCTTAGTTGGGTTTCGTTTATCAAACAGACGAGCTTTTAGTACAAAGAAAGCTACTTTCTGTGACAAAGCAAGCAGTAAATGTATTGCCATTCAGGAAAAAACATACATTTCATATTTAACTTAAAAAAATTAACTAAATGAGATAAAACTGGCACAGTATCAAGAGACATTACAACGAAAAGCTTAAAGGCACAATCAGAGGAGAGTGAATGCTACATAAAAATGCTGTTCTTGGAGTATTTAATCTTATTCTAGACCAAACCCCTCTGCATTTGAAATTCCAATGATCAGCTTTTGCTTCAGTTCCTTCTTGTTCTTGTAAGGAGGGAGACAAAGCTGGTTGAAGCAGGTATGGGCCACAGGTAACCTAAAACAATTTTAAAAATACCCAACAAAACACATTTAATGATAATGCAATAGAACCAGAACACTGAAAAATGCCTCCACATTTTCAGTTAAACATTTTTTAAATAAGAAATCCTGTAAAAGGAACATTTTGCCTAATGTTGGTTCAAGTTCTGTTGAATGCAAGTAACACCACTGCTGGTCATAAGTACCTAATGTGAACTTGTTTGCCTGCAACTCCCTCCCCCACCCTAGTTTTTTTTTCAAGTTGGAAACATTTCCTTCCAGATTTTGGAAATTCCAGGTACCACATGACTTCTCTAAACACAAAATCTAGGTATAGTCAGAATCCACAACACGGAAAAGGAAGCTGGGTCCTGCAGTAGGTACAGACACACCTAGAAGAACCACAGTTATGTATCTGTGAGGATACAGAACACAGCCTGGTAAAACACATCCTTACAGACCTCAGTGGGAGCTCTGAAGAACTGACTGAAATGCTGGAAAAACAACAGTTCACAAATTCTGGTCTCAGCTATACCAACACTTTCAGTTTCAAGTTTCTCCTCAGAGAGAGCTTGAATACATGTATTGCAGGTAGGGCTAAGGAATGCCTGACTGAAACACTGGAAACTTCATTTCTCCCTAGAATAGTTTAATTTGATGAGCCACAGGTGATAAAAAGCTACAGGAACTCCTTGCCCTTTAAATTCTCAAGTGACTTGGAGGACACACATGGACATAGTCAAGGATATAGACTTGTCCTACAGCTGATAATTTGGGGGGGTGACAGGAGAAAGACAATGAGCTGAAGCTCAACCTGACATTTGGAAAACACACTGAAAAATTTATTAAATCTGGACACATGTATTTTATTACGTGACTCAAAAGCCCTCTAGGTCTCTTTTCATTTAATCCCTCAGTCTTTTGAATGACACCAACTTGGCCTTTGATCATTGGCAAACATTCTCAAAAGGGGTGGAACCCCCAGGTTTGGAAACCCAAGTTACTCTCCCCTCCCTGCCCTTTAAATGCTCAGCAAAGATCTGTTAATTGGACTGGAGTCACGGCTTCAGGATTAGGAAAGCTGAGAAGCTTTTATTAATTTGACAATTCTTATTGCCATTATATTTTTTGATCCCATTGTGTGAGCAATATGATGATGGTGTCTACATTAATCCCTGTGCAGGCAGTCTGACAGCAACAATTACCTTGCAAAACATAGACCTACAGCAGTTTCAAATGCACACTATTTCAAAACACATTTTCTCATTTTTAAGAAAAAGAACAATTTAAAGAAAGAACATAAAGAGTGATTCAATGTTGACTGATTTTTCTTCATTTTTCATCTGATCTTTATGTTCCTTTAATGTTACTGGAACCAGTCATTAGCTCATTGAGAAAAGCATTAGAAATACCGCAGTAATGAGATAATTTCAATTTAAAACAACCTCAAAATTTATTGTTTATGCATTTAGATCAGCTCTTCACAGAAAACTCAGCAAAATTCAGACTTTGAAAAATATAGTTCCATTTAAGTATTTTTATTACTCTAAATGTTTGAGAAATCTAGGTAAAGCCAGTAATTACTGCTTCACAGTGAGCTTCAGAGCAGCAAGTTTTTCTATACAGCTTTCAAATTGCTTAAACTGACTTTCTGCAGTCTTAAGAAGAAAAATACTAACTGGAAAGTATGTCTCAAGTAAATTCAATACAAAATAAAACACCACCAGAAGCATATGAACTTGGCATGAAAAATTTAATTATCACAATGAAATTGCAAGACTGCTTTGCTCCTGTATCTTCTGAGCACCTTCTATATCAGCCACTCACCAGAGGCCCTAAAGGAACCTTCACAGCCACATGCTGAAATTCTTATTTAGACCACCTAGAGAGAATGCAAGCATTTTCTGCAGCTGCAGGGGTTGCTATAAATAATGCCATCAAACTCAACAAATTCATAAAAATTCTTGTTAGTTCAAGATATATTTTCCTTAGGTCAGCTGTCATGTTAGGAATGATTAAATAAATAATTTATTTGAATTGAAAACATGTAAATAATCCCTATAAATAATTACTGTCTTCAAATGTAAACATTGACATGAAAAACAATTTTTAAATTTATGCAATCAATAAATGGGTATATTTGAAGACAAACTAAAGGAGTCCATGCAGTTTCTTCCTTGCACATTCATTTGTTCCTCTTTAAAAAGACATTCAAGAGCAATAAGGGCTCTTGGGAAACAGGTTAATGAAAAAAAAATTAAAAATCTAAAACATTACTTACCAATTAGTGGATGTCTCACTCTTTGAAATCTTGAAATTCAGATCAGCCATTCCTCCCACAGGTACTCTATCACTTCCTGTAGCAAAATGTAGCAGCTTCTTTTGAAGGTCAAGAGAAAATCCAAGTACTACATCCCAGAAGTATCTATGCTCAGGGCAGAGGGAGAAGAATATGTTGAAAGATGCAACATTGTAAAAAAATAGTATGAAGATGATAATAAAACTACAAGTACTACATGATGAATATCAGTTACAGAGAATTTAATTAATATCCTATATAGGCCATCAGTAGTACCCCAATACACAAGGTTCAATTCCCAAGGAATGGACAAGTACAATGTTCTATAAATTTGGAAATGATGTCTTGCCAAATGATGCCCCAATCCACTTATCTATAAAAATATAAATTCCTTCTACTCACTAATATAAATGTCCTTAACATCAAAGAGAATTGGGGAAAAAAAAGTATTTTTAGAAGATTGGGTAATAAAAATATTGAGATTTCATATGCAGGGTTTGGAGCTTTCCTTTTCAAACTACTCCACTTCAACATGGTCATAATCTTTTAAGGATATTCAGTAAACACATACCATTAAGGATCTCATTCTTGGTACTTATGGTAATTTAGTAGTGTTGTTGTCTTATTTGGAAATAGATTTATAAAACTACATTCATTCTCAGATTATCCTTGAAGAGATTACTGCTGGAAGTCTAACATTCCATGATGTTTTAAACTCAGTAATTAGAATAAAAAGCCAGGCCTACCGTATAGTAAGATCAGTTTTTTGGTAGCCCTCATACTGGGTACTTCTCTGTAAAGCAGACATATCCAGTTCAGGGCTGCCACAGACAAGAATTTCAACCTCCTCTGGGCGAAGTAGCTGCCATAAATCAAGGAAAAGCAAGTTTAATTTTTGTAAAAAGATGAGAATTTATGCTACTAGATTAAGATTAAATTTTTATTTTGTCATTATAGAAAAATTAACAGAATATCATTCAATGTAAGTCTCTAACTTGGATGCATACCGATTATAGAAAAATTAATCCCTCAGCACTTTGAAGAATCTCTTACTGCCATATATAGTAGAAAGTTAATTACAGGATAACACAATATTTCAGCGTATTTTGTTCTTCACTTCTTCATCATTCTTAGAGTTATTACATTGACTTGCCTGTCATCTGATCAGACCACAAATGGGTCAGGAAGAAAATTAAGTTTCTGCATATGGAATTCTGAAGGAGGGTCTTGATGTCAATTTTGATTTCAACTTCCACTTAATTTACACTGACAAGTCCTGGTGTGGGTAGCTGAGCTGCAGAGGCTGACAGGACTTGACTCTTTAGTTGTACACACTGCTGTGCCAAGTGAATACTTACAACAATAAACCATGTTTAATGCCCACTAAACTTACACCTGCAGAACCTACTTATTCATTTACTACCACTTCATCAGGTTGCATGGAAGTATGTCATTGCATTTCAGTGGGTTCACATTGTCCTTCCAGAACCTTCCCTGCGGCTGGGCACACCTCACTTTGCTGGAAGGTGACACAGTTCACAAATTTCACTGGAATTTAGAAAATCCCAGGCAAATTGAAACTGCCTCTTCTTCCTCAGTGCAGAAGGGATGCTGTAAATTACAAAAGTCATTCCAATGGCCAAACAGGACTGAAAATAGAAGAATGTTTAATCTCAACTTCACTGAGTGCTCTTCCTGCAAAAAAGCAATAGATGTTTTCAGAGGAGTCACTCAGGAGCCCTCAGATACAATTGTTCTGCAGTTCCTGAATGTAGGGAATAGAGAGAAACCTTGTAAACATTCACAGGAGAGCCTGTGAAGTGGCTATGAATACACAGTGATAAACCTGTCTTCTGGAGCTTTATCTCTTTCCCATGAAACACTACAGAGAATAGTTGATTGCCTGATTAATTTCTTCTATTTATCTTGGATTAATCAAGTCTACTGATCAATCAAGATGCTATCCAAATCTTAAAATCATCCAGTGCAATTTGTTTAATTTAGATAAGTCATTGCTAAATACTTGAAATAGAAGTGAAGAGTTACGTTTCACTTTATTCTTACCAGTAATGCATATGAAGCACAGACACTATGAAATCCATAATAGAAAGATGCAAATTGTTTGTAGATAGATTTATTGAGAAGAAAATCAACATAGAGCTGTACATATTCTAAAAAAAAAAAAAAAATTGTTACATTTATAATAATTTTAATCAACCACTTGTTCTACTCTCTAAAATTGTAGTGAATTATGAAAAATGAATGCATTTAATTTTAGATACCATTAAGGTAGGCATACCAGAAAGAAATACAGCCACTTCATTTTCACATTTTGTTCATGAAAACCTAGGCTTATAGAAAGGAGAAAAAGGACAAAATTAAATCTGTGAAGCATGTGTAGTTAATATACATTGAAGTACCTTTCCTATTCCGATTTGTGACTGGAATTTTATCTCCATTTGGCTTTAAGTTGTAAGATTTTATAACACCAAATTCTTCCTGAAAAACCTACAGAAAAAGAGGAGTCAAGGTCAGCACTGGAAAATAAATTCATATACTGACAAATTACAAAGCTTGCATTATGTCATGTATTTCCTCTCTCTCTTCAGCACATGCTGCAATTATGAGAGTTGGGAGGTTTTTACAAGTTAAATATTACAATTTTTAACAAATTGCTCAGAAAATTAGTATTCAAAGAAGAAAAATCGACCCTGTTAAATAGTGGCATGTCAACTGACCTGCAGGCTCTGGAGCCATAGAATTTTTCATACGAAAGACTAGTATAGGAACAGCAAATACAATTAAGGAGGTATTTGTTCTGCTGTACGTCACCTAGGAACTAAGTACCACCAATATGAAATTTCATTAACTAGTATGTGTGTTCTGAAACAATGAATAATTGAAAAATACTTTCTTGACTAAAATAGCAGTCACAACACACAGGTCAGGCAAAACTGTAAAAACTTGAATAGGCTATTGCTGAAGTGAGATTTCCTGGACAAAATGCATAAAATGACCAAGTAAGCTTTGACTATCTTCTAGGTTAGACAGAAAAGGGATTGTCTTGCAGCCAGTTGAATTTCACAAGCCAGGTCACTGATTGCAAGGTGGTGGTGTCAAGGTGAGCAAAGAGCCGGAAATGCACCAGCAGCTGGCCAAGGGACCTTGGCAGTGAGCACTGGGATCCACCCACACTGTCAGGTCTCATCACAGAGCCAACCCCTGCACAGCCACAGACCCCGGGCAGCGCTGCCCCTGGAGCAAGCTCTGATCTCCCTGCAGTTATAGTCCAGACCAGCAGCAATCACACAGCAAAAAGCCACTCCACTGCCATTTTAACACTGGGAAAAAATCACTCAACGAGGTTGAGAAGCATTTATGGTTGTGCACTCAGTGACCTGAAAGGTGGAGTAAAAATCCTCTTCGACATTGCCTTCATAGGATAGAAGTTCACTTAGTCCATGCGCCAATTCCTACAATATGAGTAAAAACTCTTTAGTAAATCTACAAAACTAAATGATGCAATGTGCAAGGATGTGCCAGAAGCATTGTTTTATACAGAAAATACCTTGGAAAAAGCTGTATATTTAAAATGCATGCTATGCTAGAAAACACAGAGATTTTCTGTTTTCATCAGAAGAAAAGGAGACTTAATCAGCCTGTGCTGAAAAAAACCCTGTTTTCAAACAGTTCATAACTCAAGCATTAAATATAAATAAAGCAGGTTTTAGATCAGCAATTTTGCCTTTTAAAGAATGTAATACTTACAGGCATAATCTGAAACAGGTCATCTAATGTGACACCACAGATGCCTACAAGTGTGTTATGATCACAGGGAACAATGGGAGGACTCAATAATTTCTTGTAACAGCAAGGTGGGAAACGAATATCCAAGGTGATGCTGTTATATACAGCGAGTCCCATAAGCTATATATGTCAAATGTTAAGGGCAAATCTGACACATCCTTATTATAGTTAGTGTTTTTGTAGCTTGGAAAAAATACAAAAAGATTCATGCTCAACAAACAGAAGGAATGGAAATGATTTAATTTCTTCTGGACTGACAATTTTAAATGCAGTTTTGCATTACAATTAAGCAGTGGTTAACATGGTCAAATGATGCACATTGACAGAACACTTGAGACTCTTCATATTATTCTATACAAGCATTTCTACAATAAAGTTTTCCAAAGTATTGCTATGAAAAGGGAGAGATAAATATTTATTTTCTAGTGAGAGATCAATAAAGCAATGTTTCTTTTAAATAAATCTAAAAGCATTAAGACAGACCTGCACTGGTACTACAGCTCATCCATTAGCACATTTAAGAGCACCCCATGAAACAAATTTGAAACCATCCCAATTCAACTTCTCACAAGAATATAATAGTTCTGTTAGAAAAGACCTACAACCATCATCTGATCCAAATGCAATCAGTAAATGGACACTATTACCTCATCTCAGTGGAGTTATAAGCATATACTATCATAAATCGTTTGTCTGAGGTCTTCATTTATGAGCACAACAGAATACCTAGAAAATAAACTTGTGCTCAAAATGTGGTTTCCATTTTGTAATAGAAAAGACAAAAAGCCACATACTACTCAATGGGGACTTAAATGAAGTATTAATGCACACAGGCACATTGATGTTTATTGAAAGAAACTCAGAGGCTTAAGTACATAAAAAATTACAACTTATACACAAAGAAGTTGCATGTTTAATATTGATTTAGCATTTTCTTACTGTATAATGTACCATGTACCCACACACCACCATTTCCTTCCTGTTTTTAGTTCACTTGCTTGAACAATACTCAAAAAAATACATTTAAAATGGAACACAGGTGTATATACAACCTTTGAAGGAGCGTTAGCCAGTGCCTTATTTGATCCCCACACCAGCCCATCGAATGGCTGTCGTTTGGAACATTTTGCGGACATAAAAGGATACGGCTCCAACCAGTCGGAATTCCGAGTAGTTATCGCATTTAAAGCTGCTGAACCAATGGCAGTGCGAGTCCTTGTGGTAGGTGAACATGCCTGCAAAATGGCAACGTGGCCCTTAAAAAGCCTGAGCTTTGTAAGAAGTCGTACAAAGCCTCATCTTTCTTACCCACGCACCCCTAGAAGTGCTCCTCGGAGTGCCCACATCTCCATGCTTGTTCCCAGGACCCTGTTCCCACCACGGCAGGAACCTGCAGGAAGGTGCTTGGGAGGGAGCACCAAGGGCAGTGCCAAGCCTGAAGCAGGCTCAAGCACACCAACCCTGCTGGGTGCTGGTGCAACACGTTCTTCAGGGCCTCCAGTTGTGGGTATCCTGCACTGTCTCTGTGCAATCCATTTCTTTGCACTCCAGCATCTGTACTGCCATAAACATTAACTGTCTAACCAAAAATTTTCTTACTGCAATGTAAACCCACTTACTTCCTCCTTTCTTTCCAGGTCAATAGCAGATGACAATCCCTAAAAATGCTGGCATGAATCACATGATACAAATACCATAAGCTTTACCTTCTCAGAATAGAAAGCTCTAAATGGTTTATGTTATACACACACACTACCAGCAAAGGGGTATGTTTCATATTTTCTGTCAAAAAATTACACCAGAGAAGTTAAAAAAGCCCCAAACCACATGTACCCTAAAAAAGCCACTCATGGGTCTAAATGACAAGCTAGATCCTACTGAAATCATGAGTACAGAAGAGTTTGACTGCTATTTGCGTCAGATACACAATGTTCTGTTTTAAAGAGTGACAGAAAGTAAAAACCTACATAATGAAAGCAGATAACAGCTCTGAAATGCCTAGGAAGTATTGCTCAGAGAAGCAAGACACACTCCACATAAGCGTGCTCTAATGCAGAAGTAAACTGGATAAAATGTGATGGACTGTTTCAATTTGTTGGGATTGAATGGGCCAAGTTTATTATTGTTGCCATGGTCTGTACAAACCAAAGCACTGAATAGTTCTAAGCACATCTTGTATGCAATAGCTCACTGCATCTCTGTTTAAAGATAAAGCTGGTGAAAAATAATATTTAAATGAAAAAAAAATCAAAGTCCTTTTGATTAAAAAAAAAAAGAATGAAAATTCAACTTGTCTCAGGGACGTCTAGTTCTTACGATAAATTACAGGCAAAAACCTACCTTCATGTTTTTCCCCCCACTCTCCTGAACAATTTATCTTTTGGACTCCAACTCAAAAAGGCGCTCATCACAAAAGGTTTAGACACTGGCATTACCAGAAGCAACAGAACAGCTGCATGTAAGGCAGAGCAAGGTTCACATACTAAAAGATCATAGTGATGCTGGAACAAAATAGGTTTTGAATCCCATTTATTAATTGTCCACACCAAGATAAAGAAAGCATTGCAAAAGACACAGGCAGGCAGACAGCTGAGTTAACTAAGAATTTTAAATTCAGTTAAATCTGAAGAATCAGTTAACCTGGAAAGGGTAATAACAGTGATATTTTCCCTTCCAAGCTTCTGACATGTTATTTGCAACTTATACATTAAAGATGGCACAGGATACAGTCCCTTTCCAAGGGACAAGAATATTTCTGAACTCCTCCCACACTTGGCTGATAGTCGTAACAATGAAAGAATTTACACTTTAAAGTAAGGAAGCCTGCCAGAGATAGTGAAAAAATAAATTACTCTGAATGTTTCCAAACTCATCAGTTACCAAGCTCTGCTGACAGCATCTTCACTAACAGAACTGTCAAACTTACAGAACGCTTTCTGCAGGATAAATTGTTTCCTATTAAGGTTGCTATCACCAGTCATGTCTCCACACAGACCCCTTTTTACTAGAAAAAGGGCTACAGGCAAATAACAATCTCAGCAGATATGACAACATATTTATGACTTAAAATTAGTCCTATAAACAACAAAGGACCATGATTTTAAGGGACATGAACACTTCCAGCTAAAGACAGGCAAGCTCTTGCATTCTACCAATGACTATGCTCAAGTCCCTGGAAATCAATTTAAAAGCCATCCTGGCAACCCTTTAACCCACTAATTCATCACTAATGTATCCATGCCCAGAGGAAAGCTCATTAGAGTGGTGAATAACACTCACCCAGATCCATCTACATCACTATAAAACAAGTGGATGGAACTGCTCGTTTATCACTGCTCATTCATGTCTTACAATCTCCTATTTAATAAAAAAGTCTTATTTTTTTTCCCTTGGGCGTGAAATGTCATTATGGGCTCACAGGTCCTGGTAACAGCAGAGGCAGGCTTTTCCATTCAGGCTCATGCCTGCCTATACTGTCTCTGCTCCTGACTGAAGGACCTTTCTTTCCTGAGATTATCTCAGACCCCTTTAAGAATACTGGCCACACAGATACCACAAACAGAACATATGATGACAAAGATTCAAGTGAAAACTAACCTCTACCTATCCTAGTCATAGAAGCAGTACTAGAACGTGCAGGCACTCTCAGTGCAACTATCAGCACCAAAAAAACCCCATTGATAAATGGGAGACCAAGGTCAGCAGTTTGCCAGAACTGAGCAAAGTAACAGCATCCAACCGCAGCTTACAAAAACCAGGAAAACTCCCTAAACGAGCAATATGAAGACAACTGAGGGCAGAAAGAGAAAATGCAGCATGTGAAGAAATAGTGAAGGATGGTAGATGATAAACCAATACATTTGGCCTTATCTCCACTCGAATATTTGCTAAACCATTGCACTGGTTTAGGCTGAGATAATTTCCTTCGTAGCTAATTGCTAGTACAAGGCTATGTTTTGGATTTGTGCTGAAAACTGTTTATAATGCAAAGACTTTTCCATTATTGCTGAGCAGTGCTTACAGAGTCTGAACAAATTCTCACATTGCACTTAAGAACAGTTATGAGGACTCACCATAATCTGGGTGAAAAATCTGTCGAATCAGAAGAAGAAACCATTCTTTTGTCAGGCCACCCATATCAAGACCAGCTTCCCCTACAAATGTGACTTTTAACTTCTTTTTCAGATCTGCCTTCTTCCTTGCTAGCTATTGTGAAATAGGTAGGGAAGAAGAAAAAGGAGATTCAACATATTGTCACTATTTCTAGCCATACAGAACACACCTCAGTCCCTATTCTACTGCTCTTGCTTTGCTTAGACTATTAATTTGCATAATTTTCTACTAATAGGTCAAAACTGTATTAAAACAATGACTGAATTGCAGGAGCAAGACAATTGTGACTACTTGACACCATCAACTACTTTGCACATGGTGTCACTCTGGCCTTGAGAAGAAGTTAGGTGGTGTACCAATAGACTTAATAATCAATTAGATACAATGAATTGAGTCTGTCTGGAATATTTCAGACCTATATAATTTTTTACCTTTTACAGAAGATGTGGTACCAGGAAGAAATGACAAATTACAAAAGTAATTAGACATAATTTGGAAATATTTAGAAATAAGGAAGTAAGCTAACACTTTCAATATTTGGACACCATTTTTTCTGAGTAAGATGCCCGCCAGCAAGTATCAGCTGCTTTTTAAAACTGTTTTTTAGAAAATGGTAACAAGCTCTTTTCATTGCTTTGTCCTAAGAGACAGCATTTCATCCAGATACACAAAAAACCTGCAAAGAATTAGATTACAGCCTTTTACAATTAACAGTGATCATACAGACTGGGTCCCTATACAAGTTTTCTTTAAACCATTAATTACTGTCCAGCTCCAGAGCAAGTGTTTAAACCAGTCAAGAGTATCCATGTGCTAAAATAATCTCCGTGTTGTTAGCAGATCAAGTAAATTCCTATTACACAAATTTTATAACTACAGGTATTGGTGTTATTTGAAACAAGGTATTTATTATCTGAAGTGATTTTCCTTTGCAAATTATTTTTATTAAAATTTGAAATACAATAAGACATCTTCCCTCTCCACCTGCCATTCCCCGTAATTTTGAGAACATTTTTACTCATCTCTGAGATGGGTAGAAGAAAACACCAGAAATAAATAGGAGAATATTTTGACTACAAAAACTTTTGAAGTTGCTCTTGGTTATTTTAGTGTGGTAAAAAAATTACAATGCCTGAGAGAAAGCAATATTACCAATCATATTTCTTCATAGGAGAAAAGGCCAAAATAGACAGGTTTTAATAAAGGAAAATAAAGTTTAAACTTGTATTTTCTGACATGAGTAATCAGAATTTGTTTGATGTTGTTTTCAATACCTGGACTTCTTTTTCAGTACCATCAGGCTGTTCTCAATGTTGAGAAAGAGAGGGAACTAAAGTTCATTAAATAATGCTAATTAGCAAGGTTCAGTGGTTACTGAAGAATTGCCTACTTTAATGGACAGATCTGTTTCATTTCTAAAAAAAGAAAAAATTACATTCAAGAATGTGAGGAATTAGTTAAAATCAAGTTAAGAATTTAAGCAAAGAAAGCCTAAAATTATTCTTATAGGATAGAGAAAGAAAAGAATAAAAAATTCCAAGAATTAGAACAGAACAACCTCATTAGTGATTAGTCACATACTATTCATGCTGCTATCATGGGCTCAAGTCCTACACAAACTGATAACTTTGACTTGTATTTTTAACACAAAAATTACTAACACAAATACAGACCATGTGCAAGCATGTGTTTGTTATGGGCTTGGCTATGGAGCAGTACGAGCACAGGAAATGAATTTCAAAATGTCTAACCCAATCTGTTCTGCAGCACTGCAATTTTGACAGTAATGAAGTTCTTTTTATTTAGTATTATGTAGTTGTATTCCCAATCTCTTAGTGCAAAAGATTTAAATATGACTTATCAAATTGAAATCTAAGTTCAAAAGCTACTCTGCAGCAATACACAGTTTAATTATATTTTTTTGTTACCTCATCAAGTGAATCACTAACAAGGTGTGTCCTCCTCACTTTCACATTTAGGAATAACATATTCATGTCAGGCTTCTGTCTGCGAGAGACTTTATCCACAAGGCTTTGCTATTTGAATGAAAAAGAAACATCACACATGCAGTATCTTCATTTAAAGAAAAGGTGTCACACTTGTTACATGTAAAAAGCTCTCAGTATCGTGCATTAAAGACATTTCCCTAACATTGTAATTGCTTCAGTATCTTCTAGGAGATGGAGAGAAATTTCTTTCCTACTGCAGATACCATTTACACTACATTTGAACTAACTTACTGGGAGGTTTAAGAAGGTGGCAATTGTGGCAACAATTTTTTTGACTTCCCAAATTGTTAAAAATATACCCGTTAGATTCTGGGAAGTGGCTTGTGCTTTAATTACAAGGTATATCAAGCATTACAAGCTATTCACAAGGCATATGCAGCAAGACAGGAATGGATAGGTGGTGGTACTGCCACACAGAGCACTGAGCAAAAGAGTATCACCCACAGAAAACTACCACTGAGGGAGGCAGACATTGCCTCTTCCCAAACAGAAGAGGCTGCCCAGAAGCAGGACCTCTTCCATGACCTGAAAGTGTACAGTTGACTCTTGGTCTTCCATGACAACACACCTCCAAAGAATAAAATACAGGAGTCCAAAATTTTCATGGAATTTTTCTTCCTTAATCATCTTGTTAATCAAACATGCTAGCATGTTATGCTGGTTTCTCAAAAGAGGAAAAATAAGTAAGTAAATTACTCTTTCTCTACAACACTGCTATCTATAAGGATCCTGAAACTAAGTACACAAAAAGAAAAGAATACCGAGAGAACCCAGCATGGACATTTGTAGGCTATTCATAGTAAAACAGTTTAAGTTCTTTTTCAGGGTAGTCAGAAATACTAGAAGTTGTAATGACAGGTCATGTGTAATATCAATCCAACAAATACTCATAAAATACTAATGGATGAGACACAAACGTTTACCATTGAGGGACTTACCCGTGCAATACTTATCATTTGTTGTTCAGAGTCCCTTTGAATAATAACTTTTTTTGCTGCTATAGAAATAATAAATGGGTATTGACAGAAAGAAAACCTAACAAGAGAAAAGAAGATTAAATCTTTTTTTAGCATCTAGCATATTATTTTCATTTTAAGAATATAGGAGTGCATTATCATTCAGTAACTAATCCCTCCACTGACAATAATTTGCAAATAGCTGCTGTTTTTTTTCACTTTGTAAATAGAGATACTTGATTCAGTAGAACAAACTGTTATTTGCAAGTACTGCTAGAAACTGAAATTAATAATGCTTATCTTTTGTCATTTAGGTTTTGTGTGGTTTGTTTTGTTTAGTTGGTTTTTTCCTTCTCAAGAAGAATATCAGGTATCAGACAGAAGCGTAGCCTGAAATACCTGATTCAGTGGAGCAAATTATGGTCTCCAAGTTTTCCCCAACTGCTGCTAGAGGCAAGGAAAATGCCTATGAATGTATTGGAGGCTAAAATATGTTTATAGTAAGACACAGTTAGAACTCTATGCCAATAATTAATAAACTTACTTTATTATCATCCATATTTTACATATTTTCTCTAGTTTGCAAAGGCAGAATGAGATTTATTCCAGTCAATCTCACATCCATGCAGTAGCAAGTAAGTAGTAGCTATAATAGGTTTTCCCAACAAAATACAGTATCTAATGTGGCTCTATATACACATAAATGGTATGCATATCATACATACAGACACCATCTATCCACTATATTTAATATAGATATACACAGCATAGATACAGTGCTTTGATGTACTACTCAACAAGAAACACCCAATTATTCCTCTTACCTGTGAGAATTCCCATAGCATTGCCAGTTATGATATTCTTCCATAAGATCAATATGATCAAGTGTAGAATTATAGAAATCCGTATATGAAATAATAGGAGGGCTAATCAGACTATTTGCAGCATCTAAAAAGAAAACACAGAAGTCTTTTAAAACAATGCCTGGATTCAGCACATCTCATTTCTTGGCATCATGAGCACCAGTGATCTCAGAAAATTTAAGCCAAGTCTAAAATAATACTGAAAAATTAATAACCTAGCTACAGAATTCAGCTCAGTCTTAGCTACAGAATTACAGCTACAATGTAACACCTTATGACATCACATTAATTGCTGTAGAAAACTGTAAATCCCTAGTTCAGCCCATTTGTGATACGGGAGCATCAGTTTGACTCTAGCTTCCTTACTGCCATACACTAAATTAAGATCTCATGGATAAAGGATCCTATGTTCTGCTGAAATTGATGAAAAAAGCAGTTTGATAAATGAAAATGTTTAAGAAATCCATATAATTTCAAGTGGCTATGGCTAGAAAATCTACATTTTCTCCAGCATACCATCTAGACCTGCACAAAAATTAAGTACTTGACCAAAGGAAGAAAGCCAATTCACATTTAAGCTATCTCCGTATATAATGGCACTCATATAATGTTAAACAGTTAATAAGTTCTCTATTTACACTTCAGCATAATTTAATTTTCATCAGTCAGACACAAAGTAGTGTCTTTTGATTGACTAAATAGCTCCTTTTCCAGAATTAAGGAACTAGCAACTCTTTCATAGATGACTATAAACATATATTGGTTTTAGATACAGGTGTGCTTGTGTGCCTAACTCTGGACAGACAGGACTGTGCAGAATACTTTTAAGTAAAACTTCTAAGTTGACAGTGAAAACATCTTAATTCCAATTTTAATTTCCATTTGTTGGTTTTGTCTTCTAAAAAGGAGAAAGTAAGTGCTCTAATCACCATTTGGCAACAGTTGAAAAGGTTTACATTTGCAGTAGTCAAATTTGCTGTGCTCTAGGTTGAACTGAGCAGGGAATTACTTTTTTAAAGCTGTACTTTTGGATGTAAGAGGCACATGCATTGCCTAACTTCCTTTAGATGCTAAATAGTTCTGTGGGGGTATGTGAGTTACAGAAGAAATTCTGGCAGCTACACATTTAAGACAGTTTCTTTTATAAATTAAGGGAAACTTTAACCATTGGTCACTTGTGTGGATTTCTGTTTGAATGACCTTCAGTTGTTGTCACAGGAGAACTGTGCACAGCAATTATCCTCTACTGGAAAGCAAGTAGGAAGACTTATCAACAGAAGACTCTGTCGCTTACTGCTTTTTAGCATTTTATTGTAGTTTGTACTGTGCCACCATCATTGTTAGTCTCTGCCAGAAGAGGATAGTCTCCCAATATATGTGTGTGTGTGCATAGATACATCTATAAAACAAACCTTATATACACACAGAAATGTGCATATATAAACATATATGCATACAGAGTTCAAGAAAAATACCTACTGAATAAAGACAGGACTTTTGTTGCTGATGGAATCCACCAGGTACATTTCACCATAGGTGGAAACTCTTCAGGTTTTGCAGGAAACAGCCGTAAAGAAATAAATTGCAGTAACCTGTCTACCACCTGCTTGAACCTCTTCTGTGAAATCCTAAAACAAACATGCTGCACTTAGTCTCATGTGATCGCTGTCTATGCTAGAGTTTGTTAATAGATTTCAGAGCAATGGAATCATTATCTGTTCTTGACTTTTAGTAAACACAACAAAAATCCTTATCTTATTCACTCCACACTCTGAATACTGAGGAATTCTGATTTGAGATATTTGGTCCTTTTACATAAAAAGTGGTATATGCTTCATATGCTTGTGCCAACTGCACATTTTAAATTACGTGCTGCACCACTTCCATAATAGCACAGTACACATATATGTGTAGGCAGGTTAAAATAGCCTTTGATAAATAAGAGCTCTCCTATTTGGTTTCCATTTCTAATACATGCTTTAAGACTAAAATCATATGTCTATTGCATCCTTAACCAAAAGCGGAAACCTTATTTGTAAAGGCAGTTCAAATGAAATAATATTTTACTGCAGTTATAAGCAAATCTGGACATAGGGAAGGGGAGGGAAATTGAATTACCATCCTTGCAGAGAAGAAAATCTTTTAATTAAGATTTCCTAGGAGATATGGGAATTGTGAATATGGCCAAACTTTGTTTTTACCTCAAACTGAACTTTTTGCACAGTCAGTCCATGGAAGGCAATCTGCATACCAACTTAGGGGCTGGTCTTTGGGCAGTTACCCCCATATGATTTTTTTAGCGAGGTGCTACTAGAGTTATTTCAATTAATTACAAATCTAATGCCCTAAACACACTCTCTCACCACCTCTATTACACTAGGAAGCAAGGACTCTAGTTCCTTTGTGGTATTTAAATATAGTAACATTACAGTATCTTTTGCAAGTTATGTAAGATAAAACTTTATTTAAACAAAGATCATAAAGATGTTTGTTTTAATAATACCATATAAAAATTTAACTAAAAATTTACACACAAATTATTTTGCATGTGTTATCAAAAAATAACTCTGATAAGTTATTTTGTGATTGAGGCTTTTGCTCATAAATATAATAGTTTTTATACATTATATACATTTTGCATCTATAAATCAGTATGACTTCATGGACTATGTCCACATGTATTTGAAAGCAACAAAAACAATCTCTTTAGTCAATTAAATTAACTTCCATATAGTTTATAAAACAGTCAACATCAATGGAAATACAGTAACAATTGTAATCCTAGAAATGGAATTTGTCATGTGGGGTTTTTGTGGGTTTTTTTTACTTTTTAGACCAGTGCACTAGGAAATGATGGTCAGCTTCTGTTAAGGCTGCTATCTGTCTTAGCAAGTGAGCATAGATGACATAAGTAGAAGTGTTACTAAATTGAGGATTCTGAAAAAGATTAAAAAAAGTGTTAGGTTAATAAACTGCATAAAGGGAAAAAAGTCATTAGGATCTTTTCTTATGTTTGTTGTTGCCAGTACAATTACACATGAAAGTAATTCACAAAATAGCTGTGACAGTGGTAAAACTATGGGAAAAAACAACTCACAACTTCTAGCCAAATAAAAAATACACAACTGCTATACTGTAAAAGTATTATTTTTTTTTTTTCCCCAAAAGAAAGCCCACAGGTAGCCCAAAGGCAGTACTCAATATTCTGGATTATTCTTTACATCGTAACACAAACTATGCTCCGCTAAGTGATGTGCTTTTCATATCAGTAACACGAATTCTTACAGCTCCAGTCTATCCCACATCAATCCAAACTCATTTTCCCTCTATTCTATGTGTTCACACATTCCCATGTTTCAGCAAGAGAAATTCTTTTTAATTCACAGCTAGTATACCACCCCAGAGAAGAAAACTATTGTCTCAATGAATTAAATTGCCATTTGATATTCTCAAATAACAGCAGAAACTGCTCCTTGTGTGCAGAGGTGTTACCTGCACTGGGAAAATATAAAGGGGAAATCTGCTACAAATGCAAGCCAGCTATAGCAGCAAAGGTAAGAGGTGACCACAGACAGAAATCAGACAATGTAGCCAGTCAGACAGACTGGAGAAAGTCTGCTGGATAAAATGCAATGCTGGAGAAAGTTACAGCAAAATCAGAAAGTGCATACACTGAAACTTCCAGAGTTACAGCATCCTAATAAAGCAAATCTGGGAATAAGGATGACATAAGAACAAATAAGTAGGTAAAATATTTATTCTTTCAACCCACAAAATAAAAGGAAACAATTAGTTGTCTATTAGTGCATAGTTTTAATCTATGCAACCTTTCCCCACCATCTTCCATTAAGCTCCCATTCCCATCATGCATTACACTTCTTCCATATTTTAATACATTTTTACAACAGGAAATTGGATGTGAAGTATCTCAGCTATACAAACTATCTTGTTTGCACAGTATACTGGTTTATAGATTATAAGTTAAGCAGACACATACTTACATAAAAATATTGTATTTTTCTTACCTGTAGAAGTATACAGTATGCTCTAAGATCATCTTTTGTTCGTGGCCTATGAACAAATGAAAAAATAAAAAGAACCATATGTATCCATAATTTACAGACATTAAGAGTTATGAAATCATGGACAATTTTATTTCACTTTGCCAATATGTACAGAACACCATATTTAAGAATCTTCACTGCGCTCAAAAACTGAAAAGGACATTTACAGATTCTGACAATTCTCTAAAGGCAGGGTATTTATCATCTGTGTTTTTAAAACATGAGAGAAGGCCAAAAAAAAGGTCAGAATTGAAGAGTCAGAGGTGTTCCAAAGAGGGAATTCCACATTATTGTCTATCTCGAGTGACACCACACAGTTATTTGCCCTTCTTTGATATGTGCTGCAAGAACTCTCCATACCATTCTTCCTCATTCTTCTACCTCTGCAGCCTCTGCACTCCTTCGTGTTTATCAAGGCTTTTACACAGCCACAAGCACAGGCAGCAACAGCACAAAAAGCAGTATAAGGTGGAGAAAGGGGTAGCCAAGACCTGGGTCACATGTGAGTCACAACAAGCCACTGTCTCCTGCTATACCTTTTTATGAATTACATTATGCATTCTCACTTTTATTACTTCATGCTAAGATGTTGTCATCTCCAAAAACAACTTCCTGCTTTTGGGCTATCCCCTTCTGCATCCTGCACTGCTCTTTCTATGGTGCTGCCACACATGAGCAGTATTGGGAAGCAAACTGTGGATCAGGGAATTGTCCTGGTCACTGTCGGGGGGTGGACAATGAGAATAAGTTATACTCTAGTTAAATTCCTTAATTCATCTTGCAATTAAGATGTCCAAAGAAATGCCCTGGCAACAAGCAGCTGAGATTTGGTGAAGAAATGTATGGCTAGTATGGATCTGCCTCTCAGAGGTTAAATGCCAGCTTACAAAGTTCAAGATGTATTTCAGCAAGTTTGCCAAAAGGAATTAAGTTCTTACGTATCAAGTAAGTTGCATCACAACATTTTCTTTCTTGGTCTAAAACAATAAAGACAAAACATATAGCAGATAAAACAGATTTAAGTGCTGGGCAAACATTTATTATAATTACCCTGTCCATTCTTGTAGTAGACCATTAATTATTCCTTTTAGGACTGACTTCTGAACATCTTGAGGCTATCAAAAAAGGAGAGGAAAAATCGTATCTGAAGTAATTATACATATTCAATACAAGATTTTGTACAAACAAGCAAGTTTCCTTTGCTTGCATTTCAGGACAGCTAAGAAATCTTTTGTGTTATGATGCTGAGCTCCTAAATATCTCCCTCACAGATATACTAGCTGAGGTCTGAGGTTGTGCCAATGGTACCTTTCAACACTTAAACCAACTTAAAAACTCTAAGTGTAATTTCTAAATTACTCCTGTCCTTTGTACACTAGGCACAGGGCCTACTTTTTTACAATCCCCATCCTCACATTTTCTTTATTTCCCCCCGTGCAGTGTCCCATCACAGCCATGTCAAATCTTTAAGATATGTGGTCTTTAAGAACTACTACAATATAAACTATGCTTTACTAGTAAGAAAAATTTTCTCTTCTTTTACTACAGCAGCTGTCATCATTCTCATGGGATCATTTAAAGTATGTTTTGAGAGATTCTTCAGAAATCGTGCCTATCTGGGAAAAACTTTTGGTATAAATGGTATAAAACATGAATTCTTTTCTTCTACTTACAGTATTTAATAAGGCATCATAGACAACATTCACAAAGTTTGCATCGATTCCAGAGTCCTCAATGGTATTAAATGGAGAATTGGTATCTTTCTGTAAGTTAGATAATAATGAAGCATTTTGAATATTTTATAGCTTTCTTTGAAAATGTAAGTTTAACAGCAAGCTTAGGAAAACATGTTCAGATGTAAGTATTTTCATTATCAAAACATAAGAATATGTTTCTTTAATTAGTATGCTAAAGATGGAGCAAAACAGTAGTAATCCTACACATATTCATATTGTCATTCTATTTTAAAAATGCAAGAGGGGTTCAAATAATGAATTACATTGAATTTTCATCTTTTGTCTTTGTTGTTGATGCATTATCAGACAAAAGCAACAAAACTTTAAGCATTCAATATTTGTTAAATAACCAAAAGTCATGGGTTAATTTGTCCAGGCTCAGGCCCTACCATCCAATATCATAAGCACATTTTGCACTATAATAGGCAGGGAATAATAATTCAGCATGAACTCAGAAACACAAATATAACTGTTCCCTAGGAAAACCAAGTATGCCATCATAACACATGAACACCTATAATAGAGCCCATATCACACCTTTTTTTAGGGACAGGGAATTTCTGTTTCCAGATTTGCCTGGGCCCCCGCATTAGCTTGGAGGTTTTAAAACCGTAATTTGTGTAGAAAGTACCTACACAGTCACAGTGTCACAAAACAAACTACATACTGCAGTCTTAAAGCTCCACAAACTCAAAATATAATTGCTTAAACTGGAACCAATAAATCGATGCAATAACAGATTGTCTATAAAAGGCAGATGAGATCATGAAAAAATGATCTTAGTGGTCTTGAATGCCTGGCTGCAAGTCTTTAACTGATATTTTTGTAAACATTTTGAAGATATGAAGCACCGTAATTACTAAATAGTATTACGAATTATTTTCTACCTTAAATGCAGCATTTATCTCCAAGAAAGAATCAAAAGTTGTGGAATAAAAATTATGTACAGCTTTCCAATCTCCCGATGCCTTCGACTTTTCCACATCATCCCTAGAGAAAATATAATCAAATACTGGTAATGGTTTGATCTTTCCAGCCACTTAGACTTTAAAATGCACTGTAACTTTAAGCTTTTCTCACTAAGCACACTTAGGAGACAGACGAGTATAATATCCATAGCTTTCTAACATCTTCCTTGTCATTTAAAGATCATGGTATTGTAAGAGAACAAAAGCATAGTTTGTGTTTGATACACCTGAGCAATGTCTTTTATTCAAAATGTTAATTCACAGTGTCACACTTCAGTATGTTAGGACAAATAATTAGCAGAACAGAACAGAATTAAGCTGCAGCTACACTGACGTGATAAAATTTCTCAGAGTAATTTTAAGTATGAAGGCTCCTAAACCACTCAAATTCACTAGAATTTCTAAAAAATTTTATTTCTTTTAAAATTTTTCAAATAGAACTTAATCTTAGGCACATGACAAGGTGGTCACTGGTGACAGTCAACATGGCTTCACTAAGGGCAAATTGTGCCTGACAAATTTGGTGGCCTTCCACAGTAGGGTTACAGTGGATGTTGGAAGGTGGGTGATGGAAGAATGGTATCATCTGCCTGGACTTGTGCAAGGCCTTCCCCTGGAAGCTGCTTCCTCTTGCTTTGCTGCAGGCTGTGCAAGAAATCCCCAGGATGGGGAAACCCAAACCCAGCTCAGCGCAGGGAGCAGCTGCCAGATCCAACTGAGAAGGATCTAGCCCTGCCTGGAGGTTGGCCATCGTGGGAGAGGGGAAACGGAGGAGTGGTAGGGGCTCACAGCTGGGGATTCAAAGGGACAGGACAAGGGCTAATGGCTTACACCTGCAGGAGGGTTCATTTAGAGTAGATGTAAGTAAGAGGTTTTTCACAATGTGAGTGGTGAAAACACTGCCAGAGGTTGTCCAGAGGCAATAGTCAACAGATACAAAAATCTGAATATGGAAAAAAATTCAGCTCTTCAGATCACCTGAATACTAGCAAAGGATGACCTCTTTGCAAATTTTCCTTTATACCCCTTTCCTTTCCCACTAAATACACACTGAATAATCAAAAAGCATTCCTTTTCCTCACTGGAAGCACAAAATTTCAGATGTGGAAGAGAGAAATAATTGCCAGTATAACCAAAACACCTAAGACTGCAAGGGATTTGCCAGCCTATAATAAGCCATACATATTTTTTTTCCAAAACTAAACATTCACTGCATTTCTAATTCTGAAGTATATGTTTTGCCACTTTCTGTGTGGAACAACATTTCAAGCTAGAAGAAATATTTTGATAGTTTTCACAGTAACAGAGTTATCAATCCCACCATCATAGCCAGACTAACTCCTTGTCAGCCTTACTGAAACTGTTTCCTCATTTGAGATTAACAAAATCAAATGCATGAATTAGGTCAAAATAAAAAGAATTCCAAAGAAAAGAAGAAAGTACACTTCTAGGAACACCAGTATAACTTACTGAAAGTCTTTCACAGTTTTGGTTCGAATTGGAAGGGAAGGTTCAGGAGGAAATGGTGCTTTCAGTTCTTGGGGTAGCGTGTCTATAGACATGCGCTGCTTTTGCCGTACAGCGAGGCAAAGAGGTGGAAGGTCTCTCCCTTAAACAAAGGTAAAGAAGAATAAATACAATGCATCTAATACAAATATATAGGTGCTTGGGAAAAAAGAAAACTCACAGTGCTTGATTCTAATTCTTAAAAAAAGTATTTTTTTTCTTACCACAGGCACATGCAGACATGATGGAAAATTTGGCTAACTGATAAAAATAGCAGTGTTGTCTGTTACTGTATTTACAATATAGATTGTAAATATTTAATATACAAACTGCAACACTGATACTCCTTACAACTAAGAAAAATCTCATGCACAACCACACCGAAGTCCAACTATCATACAAGGACAAGACTTCAGTCTGTTTTTCTACACTGTGATATATAGCTCTAACTAGAGCTGTGGATCATCTACAGCTTCCTTAAAGAATCTCTCCAAAAAACTAAACAGGGAAGGCAAATTTTTTTTTTGTCTTACAGAGAATTAGTGGTGAAACAGAAGCATCTTTGAACATTTCTTCTCAATAAATTCAGCTGCGTATTCTAGTACAACTGGCAGTGCTTTGCCAAGGTCTTTATATTCTACTCCTTACTCTCTATTTGATCTGAGACTATTTGATCAGATTAGTGTGGCAAGACTTGGCAACAGTGCAGCTACTGAGAGAGGAGAGATGGGGCTGCCTCTGTGTCCAGCACAGCTCCAACACACACCCACCATGGGCCAATGCTGAGCCCAGCAGTGACACTGGTAGCGCCCCTGTGACAACATACTTAGGAAGAGGAAAGAAAACTGCACAGCAGCTGAGAGAGAGNAAAAAAAATGCGCAGCAGGTGGAAAAGGAAAAAAAATAAAAAAAAAAAAAAAAAAAAAAAAAGAAAGAAACTTCCTTCAGACACCCACACGAGGGGAAAAGGAGGAGAAGGAGGTGCTCCACGGTCTGGAGCAGAGATTCCTCTGCAGCCAGTGGAGAGCCCATGCCTGATCAGGCTGCTGGCAGAATTGGAGAGAAGCTGAGACAGGGAACAAGGGAAGGTGTGGTAAGCAGGGAGGGGGAAGTTGTTTTGAGTTTTGTTTTTGTTTTGTTTAACTGGCAATAAATTAATATCCTCAAGTTCTGCCCATGACAATAATTGGAAAGTGGACTCCCAGTCTTTATCTCAACCCATGAGCTTTTTCATCTTATTTTCTCCCCACGTCCTGTTGAGGAGGGGAAGCCATAGAGCAGCTTGGTGGGTGTCTGGCTGTCAGCCAAGGTAAAGCCACCCAAAATATGAAAAAAAATTTCCACTGCATTTCCAACACTCATTTTATTGACAGTGTTTTCATAAATATCCTCAAAGCGCTCTTGTAGTCTGTTTTATACTGCTCATTTTTAAAAGCATTTATATGAA
This sequence comes from Pachycephala philippinensis, assembly GCA_013397055.1. Lineage (NCBI taxonomy): Eukaryota > Metazoa > Chordata > Aves > Passeriformes > Pachycephala > Pachycephala philippinensis. The sequence continues at coordinate 592,294 of VWZT01005777.1, read as the reverse complement.
TTGTGACATATGTTTGGGATAAAAGACACTATGTAAAATAAAAGCGTCCTCAAAAGTCAAACATAATTAATGAAAATCCTCTATAAATTGTCTAAGACCCCTCTAAGCCTTTTCAAAGATTTGTTTTTTTTAATTAACTAAACATCAAAGTAGTATCACTACTCTGCTGCCTACTCCATTTATCACAGCAGGGAAACAGATGCTAAAAAATCCCATAAACCCAAAAGCAGATTCTTTTCACTCATGCTCATGACAGAGACACTGTCCCTGTGACTTAACTCAGCCACCATTCATAAGATAACAGATCAGAACAGCCCTCAATCCCTTGAGGATGGCATCGATTACAGATATGGAACCTTGTCCATTCTCACAGCTGGAATTTAAACTATTTTAAGGGAAGAGTAGTAATTGAAAAAAACAAAGCAGGTACACAGATAATAAATTAATTCAAGCCAGGGTGCCAAACAATACATCCATGCAAATGTTCTCCTAATGCACATCATTCTCTGAAAGAAGGATGGACTGATTTTAAAGAATCTAAGAGTTTGTCTTATTTTTATACTCTGAGAATAACAAGCTTTTTGATTTAACTCTCATTCTGTCTTCTCAATTTTAAATGGATTAAACATGGAGTTATAATCAACTGAATACACTGAAATGAGGAAAATATTCTTTCTACATCTGTAGAAGAGACATCTGCTGGCAGACGCTGCTTCTCACTTCAGTAAATTGAGGCTGCAGGTGCTAAGCTGGTAACTTGCACCAATGCAATTTTCTTTGAAATATATGCAGTTTGATTTAGATTAAAAACCACTAAAATTGGTTTTTAATAATATCTTTAACACATATGGTCAACTTCAGTATGTTTTGTCACTTATTTGTACATAGATTTATTTGCTCTTCTGCCAGTAAAGAATACTAATTAAGATCCGTCACTTGAGTTTCATTGAGCAGAAATGGGAAAATTTATGTATTGAGTTGATAAACAGCAATAACACAATATTACAAGACAAGAAAAAACAGTAATTTCTGACTTCTTGCCCAGTTACATCAAGTAAAAAGATTCAGCAATTCATGACAACTTAAGGAATGATCAAAACCTTTGGTGAAGAAAATCTCATTGATACAAAGCAGAACTGAGTAGTCCAGGGAAGCTCAGGGTAAATGAATACTGCAGCTATTTTCATGGTGACCAACACAGCTGCTGGCAGATGAAAATTTTCAGGACAGATAAAGCAAACAAAACTTACTTGTATTTGTAACATTAGAAAAGAACTAGAACAATCTATTTAATGTATAAATTTCATACCAGATCATTGTTACATTAGAAGACACATTATATGTGGCAGCTATATAGCACACAAAGTAGACACTGTGTAGTCCCCCTACTCTTCATGCTGTATTTACCAGCATTAGCTTTTCCACACCTTTGTTTTCAATGAAATTAATGTTCTTTGAACTTGAGCCAGAAGTATTACCAGTGTATGCACATACATGTATCTACACGTTCAGAGATAGCACACGTACAGATAATCTGCAAAAAACCCAAACACCAGCCAAGCATTACTCCTGAACGCCAGATTAGCAAAAGCAGCATTTTTAACTGATAAATTTGTTTCAATTGTTAATCTCTCCACAGAATACACATATATTTTGAGTTCCCCTTTGACTGTCACTAAAAATATTCTGGTTTTATATAGGCAGGTTACTCTGATCCTGAAACTACCAGAGAATCTGCTCAATTTTACACACTGAGGTCTATTTCAAGAATATATCCTTGACTATAATAAATACTGCCATGCATTAGTGTGGTGAAAATCAACAACTAAGTACTTATGAGGCAGTAATTACAACTGAGACAGCATCATTTGCAGCAAAACTGAGGGCACTTCAAGAGAGTGGTGTTTAGAATTTATCATTCTTGCCAGATACCAAAAAGAAGGAGGGGGGGTCAGGGGAGAAGCAGATTTCTGGTACATTATGCACCAGTGGGAGAATTCTTTACTGGCCATCTCCAGCCACGGTGGTTTCCTTTGTGTAGTACAAAGTGGTTTGAACTAAGCACAAAATCCTGTCTGAGGTATTGTTCAAACCTTCTGCATTTCAGTGATTGCCTTTGTTTTCGAAGTAGATAGCATCTCTTTATCCCATAACAAAAACTGCTTAAAAAAAAAGTCTTGCACTGACTTTTAGTTTTGCAGTATAGCTAGCACTAATAAAAGATTATTTTAGTAAGAATCTAGTGCTGCAAGTTATAAGCCACCTTTTTCTGCACAACTTTGAAACTGACAATGTTTGCCAATAGTTGTGTTTCAAACTCACACTACAGAGAGCTCTCAATGCAGTCTCTTTCTTGCCTCAAATTCACTGAGTGCTATAAAGACTTAGTGAATCACAGCAGAACAAGCCTGAAGGGGACTTGCTCAGAGACAAGATCAATACAAACCTGACAAATGTTTGTACAGCCTTTTGTGAAAAGTTCCAAGTTACTGAAATTCCATATCCTAGCCCAAAAACCTACTAAAAATTCCAGGTCTAACCACAACATCATCTCATCTAGGCTTCATGAGTCTAGCCTACCATATTGAATACAGAGCTCCACTTGCTATCTCTTCATCAAGTGTTGTTACCTCATCATAGCACAACCACCTTCCTTCTCACCTATAAAGCTCTTCAGAACTTACCAATTGTTGCCTGTGCATTTTATTTTGTGCCATCACTGGCCTTCATCTTCACTGAAAAACAGCAACTGTCTCCCTTAAAAGCCTTATGCTTGCCTCATTCCCGACATCACTTGGATGGCAATAAAAAAATTTTCTCCAAAGTTCTGACAGTTTCTAGAGATACTGCCTGATTGCAGCTAGACAGAGTATCTGCAGATAGATAACCGAATTAGTACCTTTCTTTAAAACTTCAAACGGTTATTTCATCCTCCAGGTCTACTTGCTTTTTCTTATCCAACTTGTCCCTATGACACAACCTCTACGGACAATGGGCTATCACATAGATTACTGCCTGTACAATGTACAATACAGCGTAATTTAATGAAATCTAGATTTCTACATTTTCTGGCACTACCACAATACAAATACTGGCAGAAAATTGAGCACCTTCTAAACTTGGTAACTAAGTAACACAGGTCTTTTTGTCTCTTACCGTTTTTGATGTTGGGTAAAACAAGTTGCGTAGGTGAATTTCTGTTTCCGATGCCTTCTTTCTTTTGGTTGATAGTTGTGATGAAATTGCTGAAAGTGGAAAACTGGTTTTTGGCTCCTTCCTCCAACCCCTGTAATTAAGATGACAGTATGCTCCAACAGGCTAATACATTACCGCTAGAGTAATCTTACTAGTGAGGTATTACACAGAATTCTTAAACACCTTTTATCTTGAAATCAGACTGGTAATAACTAAATAAGACACAAATAATGATTCTGCAAGTTTGTTTCAAATTGATTCAGGAGAGGTACCATCAAATTCCTTTCCATTACATTAAAAAACTCAAGTATTAATTTGCAGGATATGAAGATATCCTTGGATTACTGTGAGGAAAACACAATACAATTAGAATTCTGTCAATGATATTCTAACTTTCTGTATCCTAATGTCTATCTACTTTTATATTCCTCACTACATCCAGCTCAGTTTAAACAGATGAAAGTATCACATATTCCTTTTTCCAAATAGCTCTAATATATTGAAGGAGTTTAGACAAATTTCCCAAGACTTAAAATGTGGGGCCAAAAATTCTAACCCGCTAAAATAATTTAAATACTTACTGCCTAGGTCAAACTCCCTAATGATTCAAAATGTTCAGCATCTGCTGCCACTGAAGAAAGGCTTACCAACAAACATTTGCTGACAAAGTGCTAAAAGACACCCTGCTTGAGCACCTGTACATGCTGTCACCAAGGAGCCTGCACAAGTCTCTGCTAGAAGTGTTGAGCACTAATGTGTTTTAACAGCAAACAGAAGTGAAATCACACATCAGACTTCCAAAGGATTGTGCCAATTAGTCTGTTTGGCTAATCAGCACCAGGTGCTATTAGATACAGTTATTTACTACAGAATTTGCAAAGCAGAGGTGGGGTTAAGAGGCTTGCCCAAGATGACAGGAGTCTCATGATGAGTATTTTAATTTTCATCTCAGCTCCAAGTCATCAACTGATATCAGGAACAGGTAGATCAACTCAAAAAAATATACACACTCCTCCTGCACATCATGATTTTCAACCTCACAGTAACCTAAAGACTCATTTTCTTGGTATCTGGCATCTGTGCTCTCAGAAAAACATTTCTGTGCAAATCTAAGCTTTAATTCCGCAAATGAGAATACATGTTCTAGAATAATCAATGTAATATCCTATCAAAATTTTTGAACCAGTACATTTCCCTTTCCCCTTAAGAGAAATACATTTGGACTAAGACATGCAGCCAGAGTTCTAAGAAAAGCACTTCACTTCCACCACAACATCCTGAAATACCACCAGAAGGGCAATAACACAGCCCATAAACCTACCACACCATGGTGTACACAAGCTGGTACACTGCCAGGAATTTTAAATAACTGTGGCACATACAGCTATTTTTCTGTGGCTTATAACTCATTAAATTATAAATTTGAACAATCAGCAGGACTTCTGGCTTTAAAAATATCAAATTTCAATTTCTAAAATTGCTATTTTTACCAAATTTCAATTTCTAGTTCCACATTCCTTATATGCAACAAACATTCCAAAATAAAATGTAATTAGCAATGTAATTTTCAGATTAACATTTCTTTCCTTTTCGTCTATAACCTTTGAAATATCATTAAGACAATTCTTAAAAATCACTTAAAAAAAAAATCATATGATTGGAGAAAAACAGACCCTGGACAAACATTAGTGACTGAAAAAGAACTTTTGAACAAATCCACATCTGAGGTTAATCTGCTCTGTTACAAAATGTGTGCTCTAGGCAGAAAAGCTCTGAAGCACAGGCTAGTCTAATTACGGTTAATAGGGAATAGATAGCAGAGATAATTGAGAAAAGGAATTTTTATTAAATACATTATTGTGACAGCCTTTTTGACTGACTTAGATTTCTAGGTTTTACTCCTGCAATACCACTGAAATACTATAGGGGACAGTTTTTTAAAAACTTTCTCCTTAATGCCACCTCCCTCAGCAGTGATCATAAAGAACAAAAATTGCATGTCCTCTAACTCCACCATCCTGTTTCAAGTACAGTTCCAACAATGTTAGACAAACACATGGACAAAGGCTTTACTGGAAGGCCCTGGAGGAATACTGGGAAACTTCACACTCATTAATGAGGAACTCTGACAACTCCTGAGGGAGTAATCTAGGGCAAGTGCACAGCTCCATGTCATACTTAAAAATTTTGTAGGAGGTCACTGAGCTTTTAGAGCCTAAGACTCTACAAACACACTGCCACCAGAAAACTGGCCCCCTCCCACCCACCACAAGGAATGAATATGCTTATGGGGAGTAAGTGGATCAAAGTAATCTTCAGTCCTGTTTTAAGAGCATACTAATAACCCACAACTCTGCTGGCTTCTTAGTGGAAGTTTTCCAAAACAATAAGCCCTCCATAAGACTGTTGAGGTACTAGCATTATACTTTACAAAACTTGTATTTTTCATTATTGAAGTTAAATGAAATGGTGAAAGCAAGTCAAAATGTTTGCAGACAGCACATACAGACTGCTTTCTCAGAAGATACAAAAGACCATCTAGAAGAGTTTCTTGAAAATCCTGTGTTAGCCTTAACATTGCTTACTCAAGGTCCTTATGTACCTGGCAAGCAAAGACTAGTGAGGATGAAAATATTTTCTTCCCTATGCAAGAACACACAGAGGACACTCAGATCACCAAAAGGCAACTGACAGCGCAACAGCCTGCACAAGAAGCAGGATTTTCCCTTCCATTCATAGCTTGAAAGGTGTAACTTGGGACTGGTTTTCCTTTACAGAAGCTTCTATTTGTTCCTATTTAGTAGGGAGCAAATTATTTAGCTTTCCACAAGTTTCCTTCCAGAATCTGAATGCTGACACCCAAACTATCACCCCTTTGGAAATATCTATGACATCTGTCCACAAAACTCTCATTCTCTCTCTCTCTCCCTGGAACACACTACTGAACCCCATACAAGGCTCTTGGTAAATTCAAACCCCGCCCTGCAGCTGACAAACAGCCACACCCAGCCAGGTCTGAACTCTGTAGCAGGTCCACTTAGACAGCCTCTGCCTGTGGGCGACAGTTCAGAGGGACGTGATAAATGTCGTGCTACAAAGAACTTCTCCAGATTCTTTAAGGCAGTTGGAATTGTACCTGGCCGTGCAGGGGCACACATTTTCCATTCGCTGAACTAAGCCTGACATGTTTTAGGCCAGCACTTGCATATTTATTCTAAGGGACTGACATTTGCCATTCAAAGTCTAAGGTGGAGATATTCAAAGGTAAAAATAACTCCTGGGCACTCGTCCATTACAGACTTCTCCCACAAAACTGGTATTTGAATCACAAGAACAAACATATTCTTGCACATTCTGACGGATTTACAAAGCTGAAAGTCTTTCAGAAGATTGGAACGTTTAGGCAAAACACAAAATTGGCAGAATTGCTCCAAGGAGTTTGCAGTTTGCATACAATTACTTAGTTTAACATCACAATTATTTCCTGACAGTCATAAATATTATATGCTCAATCTTTTCAATTAAAATTATGAATTTAAATGAAAATTTTTAATAAGTCACATGCTTATCAGAACCGCTGAACTGAAATCTCCTAAGTGTGTTACTAGAGGATTAGTAACATTTTTGTTCTGTTGTTGGACTGAAGTAACTTACCACAAGTTCTAATGTTAAGCTATGTAAGACATCCAACTCAAGCCAGGAAAATTTCATGTTTTGTAATATTGTATGGTCAGCAGAAAGAAAAGCACAACTCTGGTATAATTAAAAACCTGAAAAAAGGTTTCTGAAATGAAGTTATTCCGGCAAATATCCTTTCACCATTTTCTTCCCTGCATTAACTCATTCATCATTTCATCAAAATGTTCTGTCATCTTTGCTTCAACACAAAGTAAAAACCGGAAAAGATCTTTTAAGAAAAAGCTAAAAATACAGAAGTATTTCCCAGCTACCTCTCTTGCCATTAAGCGTATTAGAGCTGAAACCCTCCACCCCCGAGAACCCTTAATGAACATTCACGATGCTGCAAACCCTCAGTCATGACTAACCCGACAGAGCAGACCGTTGTAAAATGTTAACTATAAGTGGATGGAGAATTTATAGCTTCATTATGTCATTGCTTACAGATGCACTTGTTATTTTTAAGAAACTTGAATGAAAGCCTCTCAACGGAAAGGAACATGAAAGAAAATGAGGATGATGCTTCCCCCCTTTCCCTTTCCCCTCCCAAATAAAGCGGCAAACACAGCAAACGAACACGGAGTGGTACAGGCGGGCCCGCGGGCGGCTGCCCGGGCGCTGACGGGACCTACCCCGGCAGCCGCGGTGGACGCCGACGGGATGGGCGGCAATTTCTCTTTCTCCTTTTCCTTTTCTTTTTCCTTTTCCTTCTCCCCTTCTTCCTCTTCTTCCTCCTCCTCGCCGCCCTCCTCGGCTGACGGGGCCGCGGCGCTGCCCTGGCTCAGCTCCGTGCCCGGCGGATGCCCCTCGCCGGGGCCGGGGGGCAGTTCGGCGGCAGCCGGCGGGCTCTGTAGAGACATGGTCCCGCTCCCGGCCGCCTCTCTGCTCGCGGCAGCCTCTCAGTGCCGCCGGCACCTGAGACCNGCGGCGGGGCGGAGCGCAGCGGAGCGCAGCGCAGCCCGGCCGCCCCCGCCGCGGCCCCGGCGAGCAGGGGGAGCGCGGGACGCGGCGCAGCGGAGGCGCCGCCGGAGCCGCTGCCCGGGAGCCCCTCGGTCGCCGCGCCACCTACAGACCGCGGGCAGCAGGGGCTGCCTCCGCCGCCATGCTGTTCATAGGCGGCTCGTGGAAACGCGCCTGGCGACCGGGGCGCGGCGCGGGGGGAGCGGAGGACACGGCGGCGGAAACTCCGCGGCGCAGGAACCGGCGCGGGGCTGCGGCTGGGGCTGGCCCCGCGCAGCCGCCCTGGCAAGGGGTGCTGGGCCCGGTGTGGGGCACTGACGGGACCCGAGAGTGGTGACGAGGAAAGAGACGGGTAACAAACAAATATAAACATAAATATATATAAATGTACAGCTGGGTGAAGGGCCCTCGGGGCCCTTACCGCTGGGCATGCCCTCGCCTCCGTCACGCCGGGGAGTGCCGGGTGTTGCTCCGCCGGCACAGGCCGTGCTGGCAGTGGCACCTCTCACACCGCTTTGTCGCCCCAGGGCACATTCCTCGCCGCTTCGGGTCACACTCCGATGAAATAATACAGAAATCATCTAATAATTAAAGTTGAAAAAGCCCTTCGAGATGATCAAGTCCAGCCTTCGACCAAATAACACCGTGCCCACTACACCATATCGTGGAGTGAAAACCTTATTGAGAAGGACTGCACCGTATCGCGAAGAATGAATGTGCGATGAATGTGCAATGAATGCGTGAGCGTGGTCCTGTCTCCGGTGGCGAAGCCCGAGCGGTGCCAGGGGTGCGCAGTGGTGGGTCCTGGCCCTCCCTCTGGGCCCGTCTCGGGGAGCCTGGGGCGGTACCCGCTGTCAGAGCCTCCGTGCAGCTCCCTGGGTGTGCTGGAGCTTTGCTCTAAGTGTGTGAAGAAAACCATCTTCAGAAGAGATGCTGTGTTGAACTGGTTGCAATACAACATCTAGACCAGATTGTAACACATACAGGCTGTGAGGTACTGCCCTGCCACTTGGCTTGGTATGTGCAGCTGCAGGAGCTCTGCTGCGTGAGAGGGGGACAATGTTGTGTACCCCAACCTACATCCAAATTAAGTTCTTCAAACCACGAGCTGCCAGGCAAAACAAGTTTCCTTCAGACCGCTCTAATTTTGTGTCTGAAGAAGAGTTTCCCTCCGAGCTTCAGGAAGAGAGTGTGAATAGCGTTACAGACCACTTGAAACAAATCTTCAAAATTCTTTTTCAGATGGAGGAAAACCATGTGATGGTTTTTCTAAGCATTGGCACCACACAAGTAGCTCCTGCAGGAGCTGTGGGAAAGATTTCTGTAACAGTCATAAAAGCAAAGGCACAATAGGTACTGCAGTGTTAATCTAACGTTGAAAAATGCTTTTCCTTTCTGAAGGAACTGGCAGACCTGGAGGTTTTTTAGGTTTCATTAAGAAATGGCTTTGTCTCCTTACCAAGTTAAATACGTGATCTGGTTTTCCAAGAAGTTCACTCTCCTCGCTGTGCTTACTTCCCAGTGGCTTTCAGCAGTTTGCATGAGTAAGTGGCCTGTTTCACTTAAAGCCCCCCAAACACTCACTCATCTTTTTCCTTTCCATGTCAAGAAATAACATAATGATAGTAATTTCGACAGCTTCAGTACAAGCAGCTTTACACCCAGTGGCAGTCCCCAGCTAGAAAGAATTGGCACAACTGTTTTGTGGAGCTGTGCCAGCTTGAAACATGGAAGGATTTGCTCCCTTGAGCCTGCAAAGAGAGATGAAATAAAGAAAAAATTATATGTAGAAAGGCAAGTATAGAAAAAAATTCATATTTTTTTTGGTTCCATTGAGCTATAAAGGCCTGATTTTTGACAGTGTCAAAAACGCTGAAATAGTTTTCTCCCGAGATTATCTCACAAAAAGCTAATGCAACATCAGAGACATCAGCTTCTATTGTCCATGCCCTCCTGTGCTATTTGAAGTGCTCTATTGAACTAAACTAATTCGGGTGAATATTTTGACTAATGACAGTTATGAAAATAGGCACAAAAATATTCCTTTTTTTTTAAGAGAGCAAAATGACCATCTACCGAAGGAGAAGCAAACACATTTTCCTACTTCTAACGAATGTAGCATACATCTGGTGCCCAGGGTTTGAAACTAAAAGTATTTCAATATCATTCCTACATCCACAAGGCAGTCAAAGATATAACCACAGCTGGGAAAGACATGTCTAAATTGGCTTTCAGTTTTCTATCATGGATGGATGCTAGCTGGGAGCAGCAGGGCTGCATGTAATGAGGCAATGCATGTAGAGCCTGTAATAATTTGTTGCCAAAGTGATGAACTGGGGTAGTGGGCAGTGAAGCAGTCAGAAATCAGGATAAAGACATTCTAGCAGTCAAGATTTGTGGGATATACAACATAGACAACTTTCAAAACTAAACACAAGTATGCAACTGCCATTTTACAGACTTCATGAATTTGTTGGCCAGATGGCCTGGGAGCCTTGACAAAGGGCCAAACACACTCAATGCCTGTATTTCAAAGGATGCTTTCCTTGATTTTTTTCATCTCTTCTAAGCTGCTTAAAAATCTTAAATGACATGGTGCCAGCTACCTCACCATATTTTTTGGTGAAAGGGGCAAAGGTAAAGTTCAACTGAAAACTGTTGCTCATGCCCAAGTACGTGCTGCCTGGGTCCACAGTTCTTGCTGTTCCCGGAGGAGTTTGCAGTCTCACTCGACCCCATGCTGGCACACCACGCTGCTGGCTCTGATAAACATATGCACACTGCAATAACACCCCTGAATAATTGTGTGGGGGACACAAGCAGGATGATTTTCTTGTATTTATGGAAGAACAGTCCTGCCTTAGCAGGATGTTGACCCTTTCAACTGGAATAAGACCTTCTTGGCACCTTATTTTAAAATGCTTCACAAATGTATCTCTTCTATCCAAAGAGTTTGAGTTGTCAGGAAGGGGGAAAAGTCACTGGCACATCTCTGTGCAATGACGTGGCCAGGCACAGACTGCCTCTAGGAATGACAGATGGAACAAAACCAAATGCTAACATTTGTTCACAAATGATTAGTAAATGCTTACAAGTAATAGATACACTCACAGAGACTGGCATTTGGGAGTGATACACAAATGTAAAAAATAAAAAAGGGCTGAATTCCCTGCCTAGTATCACCATGGCAAATATTGATTGGATCTCACATATTTCTCTGCAGTCAGAAGTCAAATTCGGCTATAGCCAAAATTAGCCCTGGTTTAATTAATTCAGTAACATTAGGGGATAGGTTTGGGCTGTTATGGGGTTTTCCCTGGTACCCAAATGGTTTACTAGTGTTTGCAATCAAATGGTGTCAAATATCTCTGGTGCAAACTGGTATTTCAGGAATCAAAGTGATGCATGTCCTTCAGGAAAGGTAGGCTGAATTTTCCCATTCAGTTGCTGATGTGCTTCCATCACACATCTGTACTGTGTCTCTCTTACGGAGTAGTACTGTTTCCTTCTCTTCATACCTTTTGAAGATCTCATACACTTCCCAGTACAAAATATTTGGGCTGTTTAACAGATGTGTGCTTTGTGAGATGGACCCTGAGTGGGCACAAGGGGAACCACAGGATGGCTGAAACATCAAAAGAGGAAGCAAAGGCTGGAGACAAACCGTTTCCTCTCTATGGGAGTAGGAGAGAAAGAAATGGCTGGGAGTTTTCCAACACAACAGGTTTTCAGCAAAACATTCTGTTTCAACAGAAAGACCTGATTCATTGAAATGGAAATGTTTTACAGAGAAGCATCTTTCTCAGTGACCTTTTAGCAGAACTTAGGCAAGATGCCACCGAAATCCACCTGTTACTCTGCCGACTCAGTTGGAGAGCTCACCACACTTGCCATGTGAATCACAAAAATTAGGGACCGTGTAGCTTCTGGACTCCCTGGCCTGCTACCTCCCGAGCTGTGGTACCCTCCTGCACCACCTGCCCATATCATCCTTAGGGAAGATGGAAGTCCATGTCTGCTTACAAGTCATGACTGTTCTGAGACTGCACAACCTCAGAGCTTGTAAGGGATGATGCCAGTCTTGTCCAACCTCTCGTATTTGCAGCCAACTGTTTCCCTTGAAGTTGGACTAAGGTATAAATTTGAAGAATTTTGTCCAAAAGAGTCCAAATGATTGTGAATCCATCTGCCATTGCTAACAAGCTAGTCCATTTAGATTTATTATTTGAAAATTTGTTAACCTTGAGCTTGGCTTACTCTTTTAGTCAACATGTGGCTTTATTTGCATGAGAGAAAAGCTCCTTCTATTCCAGAAGCACATATGCAAGGTGCACTCAAACCCTCCTGAGTTAAGTCCACATTATTTCCCTTGTGACTAACATTAGATGAACTAATCTACAGCTCTCTCTTACCCTTTAGCCATCCTCCAGTACTTGAAAAGCCTCCCTTAAAAAAAAAAAGTTTATAAACATTTATAAAAAAATGGGGTAAAGAACTCAGATAATCTTCTGAGGCACTTACATGTAAGTTGGTTTGTCTTGGCAGACAATTATATCTTTCTCTTTGGCAAATGGTAAACTTTAGATTGAAGGTACATCACCAGATGGGATGCATCCAGCTTGGGCTTTCCTAGTGCAGAGAAGGAAGAGGTAATCAGAAGTTCTGTCTTATCTGCATCGTTATGTTTTCACTTTGGGTTCCTTGTCATCACTGACTGGTGCAGTACAACAGCTGGACCAGCCAACTTGAAAAGGCTTAGGCACTCTGGTGCCTAAGCTATAGATGATCTTCTAGGTTAGTGATTAACTCATTTTTGTCTGCCTGAATAAGGTGAATATTGTATTACCTCTTGCCAGGGAACAGGACCTTTGGGTTGAAAGAAATCATTAGCATTTCTTTTAGAAATGCAGTAGCTTTTTCAGAAGGAGCTTATCTGTGATAACGCAGTTTATGCAACCACTAGAAGAAAGATATGGAAAGAGAAAAACTCACCAAGTGAAGAGCATTCACTTAGTGAGCTCTCAACTACTAAGGTTTCCATTTCTTCTCTCCAGAAAGCTGGTGTTGGTTATTCAATCTAAATTTCAGTTAACTTCACTTGTACAGAATATAACAGTAGCATAGCCGTCCTCAAGGTACAGCAAGGGACAGATGTTAAGGCTGGGATATAACTCTACCTTTGTCATGTCTGATCCGGAATTTATTTTTAAATGAGATAGATACAGATATTAGGCACAGAATTTTACCCAATTTCTATTCAAATTGGAAATAAGAAACAAATATGCCGTGCTATAGAAAGTTCAAATGAGGAAGTGGTAATAAAGTTTGATTCAGAAAGTAGCTTCTGTACCTTTGTCATGTGACCTATAAAACTGTAAAATACTGTTAGAATTAACATTTGTTTAGCATGGCTTTGCAAATCTCCACTTACTTAGTGATTAACAAACGAGTCTGATTTCTTTAAGAAGACAGCGTTCTTGAACTGAAGTGACAGCAAGAGATACAATTTAAATAATTTCAATATGCTCATCCTCTTTGCCTAGGAGGCACTGGAGGAACGGAGGGTGCCGGTGGAGGCGGCAGTAGCCGGGGCTGCAGCTCCCTCCAGCGCCGGCACAGCGGCTTTTCCAGGGAAGGGGGCCGGCCTCGCCGAGAAAGCATCGTGCTCCGGGCTCCTGGCGTTTGGAAATTACTTATTAGCTCACAGACATGTTTGACGTGGTAGAAGTACCTAGATTTCGAGCTTTAAAGGTAATAAATATGGGCTAAGATCATATATACAGTGATTTGCATGAATATCCTTGAAACTGTTAGGGCAAGTGGCATAGACAGTACTAGCCCCATATGTTGGTTTGGGCAGGATTAAGAGCTGGATGCTTGCAGACTGTCAAGAATTTCACATTTTTAATGCAGCATGTGGTATTTCCTTTGTAATTTCGAAGTGGGATGCATACAGTGCCTGCTTCTCCTAGTATCTTGGTTAGCTAGCTCTAATTGCCTTTCCTATTAATGGCTAACTTCTACAAATAAGACACATGTCTGAATTTGTGGAGGTCTTGAATCTCCTGAGGAAGAAAGGACTCTGGCACACATATGATGGTAGCTAGAATTAGCGGGCTGGGGCAGATGCTGCCCTCCCACTGAATGGTGCAGTCCTAAATTTACTTAATAAATGAACAAATAATGGTGTTTTGTTTCTCTCACCTCCAGAGGAAATGTGCACCAAGTGGTTAATAATCCCATCTTCTGTCCTTGCTACGTATTAAAAAAAATCCACCACAGTGCTTAGCTCTAGGGGCAGAAACGTTATAAAAGCAAAGAATTGGTCTTGATAATAGGGTTTATATATCTGACTTTCTCCTGAATTATCTTTTAAGAAATGTTTTCACTTTAAAATTTTCCTAATTATAAAAATAAATATTTTGATGTTTTTTTGCAAATATCTTCATCTTCCGTGGAGTTCCTGAGACACACAGTAAGGCAGTAGAGAATCCTGGAGTTACAAAACACTATTCGAATACAAACAAGAGATAATAAAACAAACAGCTGTACCAGTTCCCTGTATAAATTATAATAATTCTTTAAAATACACTGGAGCAGGGCAAGGACTCCTCTCCCTGAGAAGCAGCAGAAACAATGTGTGATGAACTGACCATAACTCCCATTCTCTGACTCCTCTACTACACCGCTGGGGAGGAGGTAGAGCTGGGGGAAGGTGTTTTGAAGGTCTTGTTTTATTTCTCATTATCCTGCTGTGGTTCTGTTAGTAATAAATTCAATTAATATCTCTAATTTGCATCTGTTTTGCCCATGACAGTGTTTGGTGAGTGATCTTTCTCTGTCCTTATCTCAACCCATGAACCCTTTCTTATATTTTCTTCTCCCCTGTCCAGCTGTGGAGGGGAGTGATAGAGAGGCTTTGGTGGGTGTCTGGCACCCAGCCAGGGTCAACCCAATGCACAAAGTCTCCCACATTTGCAGCTGATATTGCAGAATTTACTATTATTGAGTATAAAGGTGCCTGATTTGCTGGAGAGCATTGCAAGAGTACAGGCTCCTTCCCAAGACAATGGTGCCAAATTATAACGTCATTTGTATTTATCCAAGTAGTTCTATTTATAATAACCTTTCAGGTGACCCAGTTGTACACTTGGTAAAGCAAGCCTAAAGAAGATTAGTTTCTATCTTTCAGAGTATGAAGTAGTGTACTATATAAATACTGCAGCTTAGCTACTGTCTGTTTTGAATGTCAGTTAGGATCAGGTAGTGTTTATATGCTCCTGAGATTTAGCAGTTTTTATTCAGGATTTCTCAAATTTGCATCAAGCTGAAACTTGGCATGTAAGCTGTCAGCACAGATGCTAGTTTTATTCCAAAAATAGAGTAAGTCGAAGCTTTTAAAGGTGTCAAGTGGCTTATTTATGCAGTGGTTGCAAATCCTTTAGTTTTCTGTCTCTTTCAACTATACAAAAGCTTACTCTGTCACCTTCTTCCAACATTACTCCGTTCTCCAGCATTACAGTCCTGAACAGTGAGGAATTAGAAGGTAAGAAATCTCACTAGAGTGATAATCCAAGGATGGTGTGCCCGGGAAACAGGTGTAAATAATGGTAATTTTTGGTGAAACAGAACTACCCTCAAGGAGTCATCATAAAGAAAAATAATTGAGAAAACATCTGAAATGCTACCCAAAATGTTAACCTATTTCTTGATAGCACAGTAAAAGGGCAGGCAAAATCCCCAGCAGTGGGAAGGTTTTCTAACAGTCCCATTTAGACAAGGAAGGACCTTCTTTCAGAGGCCACTGAAACCTCCTCCTCCAGGAATCATTGCAGGGTACAGCTCTACCTCCACCATGGTATTTATTGAACATGTGCATTGAAGTCTAAGGCATAACGATTTAGAAAACCTGTAGTAGTATTGATCACTTATGTTCAGTGATCTACAGCACTGCGTGGTAACAAACTGCCCCTCATAGAATAAATCAACCCAAATATATATAACCCCAAGTGGACTCCTTTGCTCTATTTTGTCCATCCAGGGAAATGCCCTCTGCCATAACCTAAGCCCTGGCAGACTAGGAAACAAAACTAGGAGATTGTAAAACACAGGAGCTTTCTTGCAGAATGTCCTGCCAACAACTGCAGGGGAGAGCAGGTCAATGTAAACATAACATACATCCTGTCCTCTTTCCTTTTCAGTACCCTGAAAGACAGGATGGGGAAGGTAAAGCCAGAGAGAACCTGCCTAGTCAGAGGTCTTGCAGTCAGGGATCTGTCTGCAGCACAAGTTTCCATTTGTAACAAGTGGAGGCAATATCCAATTATTTGCAATCATGTTGATCTATAAAAAAGTCTCATATTATGATATGTAGGTTTTTGTTAATTTTGTCAGTTTTAAGAATACTTACAGGTAGCAAGGACTGTGATTAGGTTGCAACTGAACTTAGTCGAATTTAACACATATTCAAATTCACAGCTGTATTTTTTTCCAGTGAGCAATTTACTCTTCGCAAAAGCACTTGTGCCAGTACAAGCTAGTGTGCATGACTTCTTTATTCTACTCTTCTTGGGGAGGCATCCCCCATCTGTTTAAAAAACAAAGAGAAGTTGTCACAATGGTTGCAGAAAAATATTTTTGAGTTTAGACCCTTTCATTCCACTAAACCAAACTAGATCCAAATATGAATAAAGACCAGTCACCAGATTATAAGCTTGAAGCATTTGCTCATACATAATACATAATCAATACTCAATAATTTTATTTTCTCTGAGAAATTATAGAATTTCAACACTCACTGGCTATACCTCTTTTTGGAGGTTTTCAGCAGTAATTTCTCTTCTAAAATCTACTCCATAAAATGTTCAGCTGTATCAAAATAATAGATGAAACCATATCAAGCTCTATTTAGTGGCCAAGATTTGCATACCTACAATACTCATGACATGCAAACATTTTAGTCTCTCCTGTCAGGATGAAGCAATGTGAAAAATATGAGCTAATTTATTTGGGCTTTAGATAGCTGTGGATGAGAACTAATTTCTGGTCAGGATTTGGAATCATGCCAGCAGGAGCTTACTCTTAAACAGATGCTCCAGAATTCTGTTAGGAAGATCACATATCTCACGTCATCATTTGATGGGAACCTGGTCAGAAGTCCCTTCTCCTCCTGCTACAGCTGTCCCTGTGAAATAGCAAATATGTTTTCTGGTCATTGTGTGCTCTGTGAATTATTTATCTAAAAGCTTATTTACAGAAAACTCAGGGTCCGTTTTCTTAACTCTAAAAACATGGAGGTTGAACTGAATCATGTTTGTTAAAAATCCTATAACCCTCAGTGTGGTACAATTCTGATTTTTTAAAATAATTTCAAAATGTTAAAATAATTTTACAGATAAAAAATAAAAAGCTCCAAACACACAAGGGATTTTTCTTTATCAATCCTTTGGTTTTGAAAATACATATATAAAAATTTAGAGATTGCATTTTTCCCTAGTGGGCACAAAAATGAGACAGCCCAGAAATACACAGGCAGAAGAATGCATGGAACACACCTTGTCTAGATGCTTTTTGTGTCTCTTAAGCCTCCATGAACACCAGGTCTCATTGCAACGATTCCCCTCAGGAAACATCCTGGTTTATGCCAGAGATTTCAATCTCCCAAGAGTTTCATCTGTACCTGTCTTCAAGTGAGACAAATAGAAGGTGGATATTTTTGGTAGGTTGCTCATGCTGTTGATAGTCAGCAGTGCCTGGAGTTTCATGAATGCTTTCAGTTCTGGTGTGAAAGAAGCTGTCCACCCTCTCCCACCCTAGAGCTACCTGCTGGCATCCTACCTTCCCCTGTGTTTCCAGGAGCTTTCTGTGGTCATGTGGGGCGCTGGTTGTGCTTAAACCCGGGAAAATCTCAGAAAGGTTGGTACATCATCTGTGAAAAGATGGTGAGGGCCAGGAGCAGGGGCTGGGCTCAGCCGTGGCTCAGTGCAGTACCTGGAGGTCGGGCCCCAGCTCCAAGGCTGGAACTCACTGCACTGAAGTAAGTGCTGTGCAGGAAAGGGCAACTGAATCAACCCCTGGGAGAGACTCAAATGGCACCCCTGAAATTCAGAGCTCAAGTTCACCTCTGGTGCCTGGCTGCCTACACGTGCACAGAAGGGGAATGTGCATGTAGGTTATATTTTGCAAGAACTGCCCAAAAAAGGTACAGAGAATATTATTTGCTTGTGGTGTGATTTGACACATGACATGCCACAGCAACCTTCCAGGGCACAGAATGTGATCCCAGTATGTATCTGATATAATTAAGGATGTATGACTTAAGTACCAGCTCATGGCTGTGGCCTGAAGTGATACCATTGGACTGAGATACAACATTGTGGTTTTGCTTCCCATCTAGGGAATTGTAATATGTGCTAAAAATACTGTTGGGCACATGGAAATGCAGAGTGTTATCGCATGGAGAGTGGGACATGGAATGTTGGTCCCAGTAGAAGTCACCATAGAAGAGGGAAAATAGACATTTTAAGGAAGCTTTCTTGTGTTGCCAGCAAGATAAGCTGGGGCGGGGTTGACATTCTTTATCCCTCT
The DNA here is from genome assembly GCA_013397055.1 of Pachycephala philippinensis. NCBI lineage: Eukaryota > Metazoa > Chordata > Aves > Passeriformes > Pachycephala > Pachycephala philippinensis. The sequence continues at coordinate 573,874 of VWZT01005777.1, read as the reverse complement.
CTCCACTCTGTCCCTTACAGGATGAGGAATGATCTGCTTAGGAGTGAGTCATAGCTAAATAAAACATGCATAGGTAATCATTTGCACCATATTAGGCATCAATTTTCCACTACATATTGTATCTGTGTAGCTACTGGAGACGTTTTCTTCCCCATGTTTTTTCATGGGAAGATGCATTTATTTTTAAGCTGTATTTAAAGTCACTCATCTCTAGGGAAACATGGGATACTTGACTGGAAGGGACCTCATCTTCTCTCCAAAGCCACTCTGTGCCCAGGCTCTGCCATCCCAACTCTGGGTGGCACACCATGACTGTGGTTTAAGAGAGTATCCAGGAGAGAAGGCTTGTTCTGACAATCTTTTTAGGAAAAGTATCCAAGATCCTGTCTGAAATTATGGTTACAGACATCTGCTGAATTATTTAAATTGATACCTTCAGGTTCTACAATCATAGAATCAGAAAAGGAGAAGCAGAGAAATTTATACACTGAGTTATGGGTGAAGGACAATAAGGTAATAAAATATTCTGGATAAATAACAAATTAACCAAAGTGATTAAATTTCAGCCTTAGAGAGCTGTAGAGCCAGCTCCTGCCCATTTTACCCATATGAGTAGTTTCATTAACAACAATCTGCTTCTTAGTAAATTGCCAGTTACAATAAAAACAAATAACTTGTTCTTTTGTTTCTCTGCTGCTATGCATTTTAATAATTCCAGACATACTCATTAAAACTGGCGCTTTTATACTCGCACGTTGTAAAACACTCTTGTGTTACTGTTAAACCACTCCATCTCCCTTTTCTGTCTGAGCATCAATACAGCCACAGAAGAGGCAGAGGAAAATAAATACCTCCAGAACAGGTGCAAGAGCAGGATGATGCAACCGTCTGCTCACTCTGCCCACAGGAGCAATGCAGCACCTCGGGGCCATGAGCACGGATCCAGATAGTGGCACTGAGTGAATTCCATGCCAAAATGTTGACAACATCTGATATGTGCGAGAGGGCCACTGAGTGCACAGAACTGCGTGTCCAGCGGAACATGACACCATGCAAACACCACCGGGGTTAGATTTGCACACAGGAATCATTTATTTGCTATAAAACCAGATGTGCCTTTTAATTGCATCTAAAAGGTGTGCTCCCAAATTTAACAGTCCAAAACCTGTATGAAGATAAAGGTTTCGTCACCTTTATAATTAATTTGAAAAAATTGCTCTCCATTTTCTTATGCTATAAGCACCAATTTTAATAAAATACTGAGTGGCATCTGTGTAGGGAGTTTAAAATATTTTTACTTTGTCACATTTTTATGTTTATAATGACTGTATACTATGAGGACAAAGGGGTGACAGGGCACCAAGTTGGCTTTAAAAGTGTTGGTTGTTCTTTTATATTATTCATGAAGTACTTAAGGCTATTCAGGAGAATCATGATGTTTAATATGCATGTGTGCAATACTCAGTCTGCAAAAACAAGTTGGCAGACATTTGCGTGGAGCTGTTGATAATGTGTCTTTCCTGGGCAATGGTGTATTTAGGAATATGTTGGCAGTTTTTTATTCTGCCCATGAGAAGTGACACCCCAAAAGACTCTGTGCCCATTCTTCTCAGGAGCATTACTGAGAGGGCAACTAGCTCAGCACTGCAACAACTTTGGAGGGACAGATTTCACTTTACTGGCCCTGTGAATGGGGAAAACTGTGGTAAAATAATATGAATTTGGATTTCTGTCCACACTTCCAAGAGCTACACTTCAGAAGCTAGTAGAGTTCTCTACAGACATTATTCATCCCTATTTCTGGAGTCCCTGAATCTGTCATGCTCAATGTTGTTCAGAAATGGAATAGAAAGGCCCAAAGACAGCTGGCAATCTGTGTGTGATACAACAGATGATAAATGAGTGCTAACAGATAGAAATAAGGAAATAACTCTGTTATGAGCTGCTCAGCCATTTGAAGAATTGGTATGCAGAGAAGGTGAGAGAGGGTAAAAACTTACTGTTTTCTAGAAAAAATATAGTTTCCAAATAGAAGGACTTTGATCAGTGTCTTTTTCCAGTCTAGTTAAAGATTTTTCTTAACACAGGTGGGTATCTAGTGAGTTTGAAGTATTTCCTCTTACACTATGAGAATTTTTGATGAATGATTGTGGAACCCTGTTGGATGGCTACAAAGTTGTGGCCTCTGGGTTAAGGAGGGTCCCCTTAACGTTAGGGCCCTGTCCTGTGGTTGAACATGATCCCCCCAGAGTTCCGCATTGCAGTGGTACTCTGCAGACAGAAATCCAGCACCTCTGGCTCTAATGTAGATTTATCAAGAGAGTAAAACAGAGACCAGGATGCTGCCAGTGTCCACAGGTCATGGCAAACACATTTCAAGTGGAAAAAAAATCACTTGAGTCTTTGTACTGCACCAAGGATAACACTGTCCCCACCCAACAAGTAAGAATTATTAACGGTAACAGACAGCTGGAAACACAGGTCAAGGACAGAAGATGTCCCTGCCTCAGTAGTTTTCCACTTGCTCATGATGCAAAGGTCTCCAGTGACCACCTGACTGTTCTCCTGGCTTGTTGTAGTCTCGTGGGCAAAGCACTAACTGTGATGAACTTGTGCTTCATGTGAGCTCAGCTCACGTGGTAAGTCAGACTCCAGACTCCCAGCCTGTGGGTGAAACTCCTCTGATGGCATTTCCCTTAAAGCTGTAGCACTATGGCCTTTATTCTCTGCTGCATAAGCTTGGGCCCATTTAATCTAAGGCATCCTGCTTAAAATTGGTTGGCATAGTGGAGTTTCTGCCTAACCATGATTGAAAAAGAGAGAACTGAGTGATAGGAAGCGAAGCCGAACTATAAGTGGTGTGAACCTTGTTTTCGAAGTAGAACTAAATGTATGTGATCTAATTTAAAATGAAATGTATATACATATATATATATATAATGTTTCATTTCAGTAAGAAGAAATGCTGAAAATCTTTTTACTACCAAGCAGATGTGGATGGCATTGGCTGGCAACACAGCAGTACAATGGGAATTTTTTCAAACATTGCCACAGTACACGCTTTTTTGTCTACTGAGATCTCACTACTATAATGCCAGTCAACTGAGACGAATTTCTCATGTTTTGGGTGGTAATAAATCTTCCACAAAGCATTAACCAACACCTTGGGCAGTTTTCCTGGTTGATACTAGTCTAGATCCCACAATACAAATTGCTGAAACAGGAGAAGGGGCTTAGGCACACATTTCAAACATTTCCTTCCTAGTTTTGGTCAGCATCATGTGACTATATGAGTGAAATAGCAAGGGATTCATCAATAACAGTGGTAAACTACAGCTCAGGCTTTGAGTTAAAAAAGAAAACAAAACCAAAACAACTTTTCCTTCCTCATTCCCCCTCCTTATTCCCATCTAACAGTTCAACAGACTGTGAGAAATCTTGGAATAATTCCTCTTTTCAATGCTTCTAATTTAAATGACTTACTAGAAATGAATATTTCATGGCATATCAGGACTCTCCAAAGCTTCATCTCTTTAGCACTAATTATTTCAACAGGACCTATACAAAAGGCAAATACTGCCACTTTTCTATACTGTCTGCATGAATACTATAAAACTATCTTCATTTGACAGTTAAAGTTCTCGTTTCTGTATTTCCTCATTTTTACTTTTTAGGGTCTCCCACAGAAAGAAGTGACACAGTTTGAAGTGTCATGAGGTTAACCCCATAGCTGACCAGTTGTGTCCTCATTAGTAAAAAAGAGGCAAGACTGCTAACACTTAATCCTTAGTTTTCTTCCTCTTCAAGCCAAAGACACCTTTGATTTCCACACTGGAAATTCTCATAGCAGTACCCCTAAACAAGGTACTGTTTAATCCTCCAGGTCAGTTTGACATAGTATCCGTTGCCTGAGCAAGGAAGCAAGGTCTACTTAGGCACCTACACATTTGGAGCTATGAGTTTCCACTTTGGAGTAAACAGTTTTGACTAGACCTCACTTCTCTTGTAGTAAAAAAAAACAAACCCGAAACAAATCAACCTTCCACCTATATTCCTTTCACATTCTGATGGGCACAAACAAATTAAGATAACCTCCCAAAACACAACCTTATGTCATTTGATCAAATGGAAGGACATGCAGTGCGAAGCTGGAAATCTTTTCCATGTACCTTAGCCAAGGTCAGGACAACCCTGTGTCCAACCTGTTGCCTGGGGTGTCAACATTTCAAAGGTCCTTTCAGAGGCTCTTGCCACAGTTCTTTCATGCAACATCCACACTGAGGAAAATAACCTGCAAGTCCAGGCTCTTCACCCTTTGAAGTTCCCTCCTGTTCCTTTACTCTTAGTCAACTTTCAGCAGCCCATCTCTCATAAGGTGCAATTTGCAATGAAAGTCTTCTGTCCTGGCTTCTGCCTGACTCTTGAAGTCTGTCTGAGCATCCAGGTGGAACCTCCCCTTCAAAACTCGAGTAACAAAAGCCACTGGGAATGGGCTACAAGAGATCAGCATGGGGGCTCCTGGTGGCTTCTGCCTGCCCCTCGCTGGTATAATCCCCCAGGCAAGGGCACTGAGAGCTGCTCTGTGATGCCAGAGCAGCATAAAGCAAGACCAGTGCAGCCAAAGAGAGTGAACGCTATGAGCATGTGGCAATAATTTCTCCAGCCTACTCAGTGTCATTTAGCAGCCCAAAGGTGGGGAAACACCTCAAAGGAGGAAACAACCAGAGTTTCAGATTTCCACTGCTTGTCCTCCAACTTCTGAGCTGAATGACCTAGAAAATGTTGACTTTCTAAAATTGGTATTCACAAGTGTGGCACTTCACTGCTCTAAATACTCAGGCCAGCTTTTCCCTCAATACCTCCATATGGCCTTTTGTCACCCACACTAAGTTTTCTGATGGAGAGCTGGGTGGCTTTGCATGCCCTTGCCCGTTCCTACAGCCAGTCTCCTGAGTACCCAGCATCCTTGTTCACAGTAGTCAGATGCATGAATCTAACAATTCAATTCCAGTTTCATGAAGTGCAGATTTCTGTAAAGATGGAGTTATTGTCACAAGAGAACCTGATGTTTATTGTCAGACCCTATAGGTTGTGACATGTTTATTAGTTTTAGTTGTGGATCTTAACTAACTTCCATTCTTTGGGTATTACAAGACACTGACCTGCTAAACACTTAATAAACACAATGAAACAATAAACTAGATGAAATGAAATGTTGTGGAATTAGCTCTGCATTTGAACTGAACTTTTACTGTATCGTTTAGCAACCACAAGGATAAGCTTGTAAAGTGGTTCTTTTGAAACAGCCAAACAAGTAGGATGATCTGGGAACACATGGTGTAAGTAGGATGAAGTCTTATAAAGAAAAATCCTTCATGACATTGTAGCTGATGAAAGCCAAGGCATAATAATTTCCATTTGCCTGTACAAGCTACTGGCACAATTTCTACAACAGAGCTGAAATGGTATCTGCAGGTGGCCATTGGGGTGAAAAGTTAATGTTTTTATGAATGAAGCATCCTGGCATGCACAGGTGATCTTCAAATGCCAAGGACTGCCTCTCTCTTTTGCATCACAAAACATCTGCAATAGTCCTACAGCATTGAACAACACTGTTTATGATTAAGAGCCAGATTGTGATGTTTGTGTTCACAGCTATTTAGCTTTTACCCTAGATTTCCTTCCCAAATTTTCCTTCATTTTATCCTGCTTCTGTTGGGCTTGTAACCATATAAATTATATGAACAATTGTACTTCTGTCAGGCTAGTCGCTCTGTTGGAACTGCCAGAATCTCACTGGGCTGGTAAATCACAGTTTGGTAGCTGCTGCCAGACGTAACAAGGACATCCACTGGTGTCCAGGAAGCTTTTTGGGAAGCAAGACACTGCTCAGAGGGAATATGGATATCTCACAGTTGATCTGCTTGCTAGGAATATGGAAGTAAGGGGAGCAAAACTAGGCAGAAGGATTAAAAAGACCGTTTGTATGGTTAAAGACTTATTTTGGGATTGCAAAATACAAGAAAATAGGGAACATAAATACATTAATCCAACAAAAACTAGATCAGTGAAAAGGGTCCCTCACATAAAAGCTGAAGCACAATGATGAAAAAGTATATATATTCCAGCAAAAACTCCATCACTATTTACTTGTCTCTATTAGTACAATCATAGCTTAGTCTTAATCCGACATAAAACTGAAATGAACTGGAAATGAGAACATTCTGTTCTGCAACGGTTAGAAACAATTGGATGTGATGTTAAGTTCATCACAAGTTTTGTCAGCAAGTCCTTGCTCCTTTATACTCCTATGTACAGGCTTTCTACTCTTTTGGAGTGGGGATTAAAAAGAAAAGTTATTAATATGACTTGGTTTGCCTGGGAATTATGCAATCTGGACAATGTGGAGAGCAGCGTTTGAAAGACACTGTTTGCAAGGTTGTGCTGGGTGACAGCAGCACTTCCATCTGGCAAATGCCTGAAATGTGAACTCATTGTGGGAAAGACTGGAATAAAAGAGGAAAAAAAGGTGATGTTGGCCATTCAGCTGCAGTTACAAAGTCTTACCTGGCACGTGGCAGAGCTTTTGGGCAAGCTCAGAGTATACCAGTGTTGTACAACAACAGAAAACCCAGAAATAATTCTCACTTTGTCTGCAGTGCTTAGCAAAACAAATAAGTTTCACTAATTTTTCTTTAATTAGATTCATAACTAAAATATTCCTTGCTTTAGTGAAACTGGAATAAAGAATTTACTAAAAGCATGACCAACTGATAAGACACGAATAAAATTACTTCCATGTGTATTAGATTATTATGAATGGGACTTCTCTTTTAAACAAAGAATACTGTAAACAAATACACTATCCAGTTTATTGACTGAGATTGGCTGGATTACAGCTGGAAAATAAGATACAGATGTTGGCAATTATCACACTTCACTATAGTTAGGCCTTTGAAAGACATACATCGTGTTTTTTTCCTGTGGAAATTGTAGACTTTTTAGCTTGCCTTACTGGAAGATTTTGAGAAGTGTTTTTTCAAAATGTATATACAAGTCTGATTTCTGAATCCATGTTCAGACATGAGAGTGCAGATCCAGATTCCACAGTTACATGGGCTGAGGTGGAAGTTTGGAAGGTCTTCCAGCCAGCTGGGCTATACCACGGAGGGGGACTAGGTGTAAATGTTTCAGTGGCTACCATGTTTGCCTATAGCCTGTGTCACTCGGTGTGAGACCAAGAGAGGCATTGCCTGGTTCAACTAGGAGAACTGTGTCAGTGCTCTGTTTCATTAGGGTTATTTTACCCTGCAGGATGGTTGTTCTCATGTCCTGGTTTGTAAAACAAGGCAAAACAGACCTTCCCTTCTTTGTACAGATGTTATTAGGGGAACTTAAAGTGCTAGGCTCTTAGTAGTAGTTGCCAAAGAAAGACAGATTATATTTTTGTTGGCTTTTTTTTCAGGGTAGCTTTGAAAGAAAAAGCTTCTCTGCTTGATAAAAATAAAGAGAGAAACCTTTTGAACAACTGCAGCCTGGCATTCAAGGCACTTGTGGCATGTCCAGGCCAAGTTCTTGTTCCGTATCAGGTAGAGCCTTTGTTTTGCCCTGGCTCTGCTGCCTGGCTGGTGCATAAGCCCTAAGCACTGGGCTGCTGGCCATTCTGGAGCAAGCCTCTCTCAGAGTGAGAGACTTCTCTTTCTGACACACCCCAAAACATGATTTAAGCACTCCACATGTCTCAAGAGAGCTCTGTGCTGGGATGCACTGGTTACAGTGGAGAGAGGCAAGTTAGATCCTATGGAAAGTGATACAGATCTTAACCAGAGCACCATATTCAGTCTAAATAAATGATTGTTGATGCACAGTTTGGACAGATGGCTGGCAAAACCTGCCAGGGGCATTTCAAAGATAATATTCATGTGCTGTCCCACTTGTCCATGTTAAGGAAATGCATGTTAATGTTAACCCTGGCACTAATCCAATACTGGGCTCTGACATTAGAAGAACATACACAGCAAGTAGGAACATGTCTGCAGAGAGTAGAGGTGACTCTTCACTCTCACAATACAAGAACTTTGTGCAACAGTTGTAGAGAAAAGAAGAGGAATCCCAGGCCCAAAATCTCTGCTTCAAGCCCATTATAATTTCCAACATATCCAAGCAATGCTGACAAGGTGTTTTGCAGACATTTTTGGACTTTGGTGCTGTTAGTCCCATTCTGGCAGAGATGACACACAGGCATGAAAAAGACAGACCTAACCTCTCCTCCCTGTCATGCAGCCTAGAAAACCAATGGGGTATTGCAATAGATATGAACAACAGCACAAAGTAATCTCCTTATCTAGTTGACACCAGTAGTGGTGGCTCAAAGTTATATGATGTAGAAAGATGTGAATTTAAAATGTCAAGTGTAGAAGATAAAGGAACCCTGGCCTCAGCTAAGATTCTCAGACAGCAACTCCCCAGGTACAGAAGTGCCACAGTTCAAGCATTATTTACTTCAACCAAAATTTACCACCTTTACAGTATTAAGAATTCCCCCAGTGAAGGAGATGTGCCAGTGCTGTCCCTCCTTCCAGGACAGCACAGACAAAGATGGCCAGGTGATGGGGTAACTTCATGTACTGCACTTCAGACTTCATTGAGGGTGTGGCAAGACCTCATTTTTCAAGCAAAGCCTGGGATAAAATTACATCAGATGCCATACAAGTCTTCAGCTGCCTTGAGCAGGCCAGTAACATGGGAAACCTTTTTTCTCTGTCTTATGGTACAGAAAACCTCAGATTATTTTTGGGTTTGGTGCTGATTCTAATGTCACTTTTAAAACACATGAAAAAAGGAATAGAGTTAAAATCAAGAACTTCATAAATCTTACTAGAAAAAATTCTGTTTAAATTACATGAGATGAAAGTACGTTCTGAAAACTCTCCAAAGGGTCTTAAAAATGCAGCAGGGGGAGAAAGATACCATCCAATTAGTCCTGTGGTCCTATCCACCAAAATGACCACACTAAATAGCAAAATAATCAGTTAAGGAGGGACCAGAAGGCATGGGGGAAAAACTGAGCAAAGGACTCAGCAAAGCCAGTATCCCCACCTCTCTTTGTATTTAATTTCATTCTAAAAAGCCAAAGATTGTGTTCGTGAAATTATAAAATGAAAGTCAGCCCTGCTCTGTTTTGTTAGAAAGCATTGATTTTTTATATCAGCTACCTGTTCAGAGAAGCAGAAAATTTCAGATAAATCCTTTTAACAGGCTCTTTTTTTTACTGTAAGGCCAAATAAATGGATGAGGCATTTATTTTTTTGGAAGAATGATAGAAGCATTTCTGCTCTGCCTCTGTGTTTGTGGCCACTAACTGGTGGCAGCAATTAGAAATTATTGCCTTGTAAATTTTCTTCCACTGCCAGCCCAGTTCATGTGTTGGAGGCAGGCAGAGGCGAGCAGAGCCTCAGTCAGTGGATTTCTCGTGTTGGCAGCCAGCAGCAGCACTATTGCTGCTGTGCCTTTATTCCTGTCGTGGGCATGTGCTGGAGCAGGGATCCCCCGGCCTGCAGCAGGTGGGGCGGCGTGCAGCTCGTGCCACAGCAGCCCCAAAGGGCTGACATGGCTGTCTTTACTTTCATGTTCCCATTTTTCTGCTTGTCAAGCTAAACCACCAGCTAGCTCAGGGCTTTATCAGCCACCTGCAGAGGATTAGGTGGACAGCCCTGGACTGAGGTTTCACAGCAAGCCCCGGCAGCGGCAGCAGCTCTGGCATGTGGGGAGCTGAACTGCGGTGTCCCACAGCCCCGGCAGAGATCAGGCTGCATTTGTGCACCCAGGCTTTACAAAGCAGCCATCTGTCACTGGGCAGCCACAGGGGACTCAGAGGGGCTTTGGCAGCTGGATCCAGCCCCCAAGTACTGTATAGTCTAGATGGGACCAGACAGTAACCAAAGTGTTACAAGTCAGTGATGGAGACCCAAGGAGCTGCTCCTGAGACAGACCCTCTGTCACAGCAATGCCCATGCCAAGAACTGCAGCGATGGAAGGACAGAAACATTATCTTACTACCTAGAAGGTATTATGTCTGTGCTTCACACGGTAAGAAAGTTATTATCACCAGCAAATCTGTCCCTTTCTCTCAGACATAAAATTTGCAAAGCTGTGAAGCCAGGTGTCTGATAACATGGAAATCACATCAGAGATGAACACCATCATGTCTGTTTTTAACTGCTGTTCTGGAGGTGCTTCCAAGTTTTAAAGTGATTGTTTAGGGAAAATAGCTAAGTTTTCAGGTGACAATAAGATTTCCTAAAATAGAATTTAGAGTTTGGATGCTTAGTGCAAAAATGAACAGATAGGATCATAAATCTATCTTATGCTGGATGCCTCTCTGTATTATTCAGGGACCCCTAAATTTTATTTTTTCTATTTTCTAATGCTTGATTTCCATTCTGGCAGAAATTATACTGCTGTAATTTGGTCAACTAGCAGCCATTACTTTCAATAAAACCCGTGGAAACAAGATTAGATTCAAACCCATTTATAGCAAAGCCAACCAACCAACCCAAACAAACCTCAAGACTTGTAAATTACAAAGCACTTTCTCTGATGCAGCTCATTCCCAGCTCCATGGGAACCACAAGGAGTATATTAATTCCTCTGCGAGGCCAAAGAAGGCAAGTATCAGATGAAAGACACTTTATAGTGGATCTACTCTAAGTCATTCAAACTTCAGTAGCTGTTTGAGATATCTTCTGGTTCTCTGACTATAATCTGTTCTTTGCAGAGCAAACATGAGAATTCTCAAATCAAAACGTTTTTCTAATCAACATTGAAAAGGATTAAAAAAAAAAATCCAAAATCTTTCTCCCCTACAGAGTTAAGGGAAAGCTCACAACAAGGGACTGAAAACCAATATGCTGCTTTTATACAGAATTTCCAAGAAAACAGGAGTGGGGAAGTAAGTATAATGAACAGCCAAGGAATGGTCTTTAAGAAGAATGAAATGTTAGAGAGTTTTCAAGCTTATCTTAAGCAAGTATCATTGTAAAAGCAGCTATAAAGAGTTTTTTTTTAGTGTTACAAGTGTAACTAGAAGCAGAACTCTGTTCTGGTAACAAAGCTGTTACTGCCAATACTTTACAATGGAGAAATAAGCTTTTTGTAGCTAATAAAAAACATATATATTTAAAGAAATGGTGCATTATCCAGGTCAGCATTAGGTTTCACCTCTGATTTCCTCTTTTTTCACACTCCCTGCAGGCTTCTTCCTCACCAAAAACTATAATCCTTGAAGAAGAGGTAGTCATGCTCTGCACAAGAGTAATAGTCTGAACACGTCTTTTTTTCTGCAGATTGAGACCTGAGAATTTAATGATTTACAGAACACCTCTGCTTGAGGCCTTCTTTCAGCTTTTATTAATTAAGAGTACACGTCTTTGACACAAAGTAGAATTTCCGAGAGGTGAGAGGCATTGCATTCTCAGGTATATTTAACACAGAGCAACGCGACGGATGCAGTCCAGGGTTCTATGCTGCCCATCTCTTTGCTAGCATAAATTTAGAAAGTGTTAAAAGGTCTAATGCCTATAAAAGTTAAGCATGTTACAGCAAGCCAAGAAAAGGGAGATGATGCATTCTCTCAGGAATCTGTCTAAGGAAGTTATGGGTGTAGCTGCTGCGCTCTTTGGCTTTGGTGAAAGTCTAGAGCAGGAAGTGTTGTGGGATGTCCCTGGCAAAATTTACAGAAACAACAGCTCTAAAATAAGTGGGAAATTTAGATAAGAAAACTGATATCGATCCTTAGGACAAATGAATCTCCTATTGGACTGAGAGTCTAGAAGAGTAATATCTTTCTCCTAGAATTAACAGTTTATTACAGAAAAAATGAATGAAATGCTATAGCAATGATAGATTCCCCCAGAGTGTTCACTGGGACTTCTCACTTGGAGAAGAAATGAGAGGAATTTTCTTTTCTTATTCTGCTATTTTGTTAGTTATGGCTGTAACAGGAATTTAGACAACAGAAAAAAATTCTAAACCACTTGGGGAACTTGTCAGCCTTTTGTGATTTATACAAAATAAGTGGGACTCAATGCAGCGGGACTCCAAATCTTGGCCTTCTCACCACTGACCCCAGAGCCACTCCTAAGGTGGTGGTGTAAAAGCCTACAGTTGCTACTGGAAAGAGCCATTACTGACAAAAGTGGTCTCAGAAAATGTTCAAAGGAGTCATGTGTCTGACTTCTTTTTCTAAAAGCAGAAGTTACCCTCGTTAAGTCTATTCTGGAACAATACTGTCAGTTGTTTTCTGAGTATTCAGAAAGCCCTGCTTTGTTTGCAAAATTAGAACAGAGAACAAACAAGAGTAAACTGTCAGCTTCAGCAAAACCATCTATTTGAAACTGGAGGCAAATATCAGGATACCTTCTTCCCTGAACATTTTGGGCCAGTCCGCCTCAAATGGTGGAAATCAGAGTCAAGTTCAACAATGCCATCTAGCCCATTCCCAGTAACAAACTGACTCCTTGCTGAGCTGCCAGACTCCAGCACTTCCACCCACAGACCTGCAGAAATGCCCAGCTGCCCTGCAGATACATGTTCAATGTAGCTTCAGTGTCTGCAAACGGAGACCAATGCCTTCACTTGCATAACCACAGGCTCTGCTCAGTGTTGAAAAAAAGCATGTTTAGTATGCTCTGTTTCTTTAGGGAAATGGGTGACTACAGTTAACCTCCTTGAAGCTGTTTTTTCTGCTGCAGCAGCTTTTCAAAGTAAAGAATTTACTGGTGTAAAAAACCAGACATGCTGTTAATGCCGAAGTTGCAGTGCCCATGTTTTATATCTGTGTTTAGTTCACAGCACCATTCAAGCCCTGACCCAAGTAGTCTTAGTAATAATTGCTTGTTAATATTAGAGTGATTCCTCAGGAAGTTCCCATGTGAAAAAAAACCACTGCTGACAGATTGAGAAGGGAAGAGGTTCAGGTAGAAGTTCCCCCTCCTGCACCAGCACTTTAGGATCTGCTGTGAACCTAAACATGTGAAGAATATAGCTTTCACCCACAGAGGGCGATGAACACAGTCTGTGCCTTCCCAAGATAGCAAACTGCAGATTTAGGCTCAAAGACATGCCAACATATAGCTTAAAGGAAGGGGCTCTCGTTTATGTTAAAACAGGATAACCAGTTTGGCATGAAAAAGGTGAGAGTCAGATTGGTATCCACCCATTCATCAGGCTCTGAGAAACCCAGAAGGCGCAGGCTCAGAAGAAAACTGCCACATCCTAATAAGGCAGAGCTGTCTGGCAGTGAATAGTCTGGATGCCTTCTATATGAACTAATGCACGCCATCGGGGAGCCGCTTCTGCGTGGCTTGGGAGCCCTGTCATCTTTCCATCAATAACAAAGTGTGGTCACCTCTGCAGGATTACTTGTGCTGAGTTGCACACAAACGCTGTGCTCGCTTGTGTGCTGCAGGAAAATCTCATGTTACAAGGAAAGCCACTTACTGATGTCCTGGGTTACCCTCTGCATCTCCTTCAACATGAAAGCCCAGGGAAAAGAAAACAGTCACCATGACTGACTAGCAAGCATTTCTTTCTGCACAGGCATATAAAATTATAGCAAGTATTTTATTTATTTTTTTGACTCTGCAGGAAAATGATACTGCTTCTTCATTTGACTTGTCAAGACCTTCCTTTGTTTAGATTTAACTTGATATGACTGAATCCTTTAGAAATAATAGATTTGAAATGGAAGGTAACAGCTCAGAAGAAGGGCATCTGTGCAAACAGCCGTGTTTCTGCCTATTGCCGAGTGGAGCTGGCAAAGTGTCTGCTGAGGTAGGAGCTGCTGCTCACTTATTTTGAAGAAATGTCTTTATTTCTTCATATATTTATAACATTCGTATCCACTACTTCAATGCATTCCAGGGAGAGGCAGATCTCTGTACTTATATCAAGAGAATCAGCTGAAAACAGGCCAATAACAATTTCTGGACTTTAAAGCAAGCTCTGTGGCTGTGCAGGAAGGAGGAGATTTAGCATTATAGGCACAAATAAAAAACAAGTCATTTACAAAGAAGAAAGTAAGTATATCATGCCAAAATTTATTAAAGTAGTTGCTGTTCTTATACTTTGGAGCCAAAAAATCCTTCCTGCAGCAAGATTTCCATCTGAATTTTTAGGATATTTGCTTGATTAAGTGCTGCAAGATGTGCCTTTTGTGCCAAAACTTTGTTTTGGTCTATTGGCATTGTGGACCTTTGTCATTCAATCAGAACTACCCCATGTATTAAAATGAAAATCAACACTCAGCTCCCTCTACTACATCTTACTCTCTTCTTCCAATAGCTTTAAATATTGACCCAAAATATGGTGGTATGTTGACATTTCATACTTTTACAAGGCAGCAAAATTTAAAGCAAGTGATGACCTTTTCTTACCACCTGGAATAATCAAGTATGGCTCTACTGGCCTCTTAATCTGCCTCCATGCTCTCCTTCCGGGTCTGGTACTACTACTAGTGGCTAAAAAGAGAGCAAGAAATTGTGGTGAGGGACAGAAGATGTGCTGAGGTGCTCTTCGGTGAATAAACAATGCAATTGGAAAGATTTTGTTTAAACACAGACGTTTATCTCTTAGCAGAACAAAGTACGAGCTTATTCAACTCTCAATTTATGAGATAGTTTGGCTTTGTTTAATCATCATTGGGGCTCCCTAAACTTCAACTACAATGAATTTTCAATTTGGAGGAGGTGCTCTCATTTCCTCATCAATTACTCGGGAAATGAAGGTAACACCGACACTCACATACAGAGAGGAGCTTCCACCACAAACCTCCCCGTCACTGTAAGCAGCTCCTTTAACAGCCAGCTTCTGCAAAAAGTGTGAGCAAGTGTGAGGCAGTGCCACCAAAGCATTGTCAGGGTGCCCTGCCAAGCCATTGTAGGTGTAGTCAGTATAGAAACCCATCTGAAATTTTCTGGGAAGCACTTTCCACATGACTGACATTTTCTACAGGTCAAAGCCAACAAAACATTCACTATCTCACCTCTCTGTCCCAAGCAGGCAGGACAAGAACACATGCTGACACATCAGCATTTCACAGGAGAGAGAAATTGTCATTTATGGCCACCTCCGCATTTTTCTCCTTTAGATGAAGGATTTCTTCCCTCTGCACCAGAATCTGTCAGCACACACCAAACAATAATGATGTATTTAAGTGTAGTTAGTCAGCACTATGTACCCAAGCACCTACATCTGAGAAAGCTGTTCATTTAGTAAGCCAAATTTGGAGCCTCATTCTGCTTACCCTGAAGAAATGCTCCATCATCATTCCACTGCTTATGCTCTTGTTCTGGCATCCACAGAAAGCCTGGTGACTCAGAAGTGCCCACTCTTGGGCAAAAGAAAATGGAAGACACTCCAAAATGTAAGTACAAGAAAAGAAGTCTCTCCAAGGGACAGAGATCACTCATCTCCAACATCAGTTGTAATGCAGGTTTGCTAGCCTGAACTCCTTCATTCTGATTGACAAATAGGTCCTTCATTTCACTACTTCCTTTACCCTTAAGTTTCTCTTTGCTCTCTCCATGTCACTATAATGAAAGAATAGTCAGTCCAGTCCCAAGCAACCGTTCTGAGTATGTATTTCAACACTGTTGTGGTTAATTAGCTTGTCAGATAGCAATCCAGGAGCAGTGGATATATAGGTCCCTCAGGCATGTTGCATATTTTATCTTTGCCATATCACTAATTATAACCATGGTTGTGATTAGAATGCTGAGATTCACGATTTTACACGTCACTCTTTCCTTGCCTATCCTAACTTTCATTTCAGCCTCCTCTCTCTGGCTCCAACGGCAGAGACATCAGTAACATGGAATGCCTGCCAACGCAGCAGGAGTCAGCCAATGCTGATCCCTCTTCCTGTAACATGTCCTGGCGGAGCATGTCCAGGCTAAAACATCATTACAGCCAAATTTTCACATCCCCAAAAGCAGTATTACTTTGTATCACTATGCACTAGCATGAACAGCATTCCTCACAAGCTTCTTGAACAGACAACCTTTAGATTAAATAGATGAACTGGAAGCAGGTTTCAAACTAGGTTTTCCGTATACTGGAGGACACTTCATATGTTTAGTTGCACTAAAAGTACCTAATCCCTTTAAATTCTTATCTTTTCAGAGACCTGTTAGGGTTCTTGAAATGAGGGAATTCAGACCAAGAGACCTGGGATAAGTTAAAAAAATGAAACAAACAGTGAGAGAGGGGGCGTCCAAAAAAGCATACAAGGCCATAAGAAAGAGTTGTGCAGGACTCAAATACCTGGTTCCAGACTCTCTTTGCTTAATTGCCTCCTAGCACTGGAGAAAACTCAATTTGACAGATACCTGCTTTTTCCACTTCCCCACCCAGGTGCTCTGGCCTGCACCACTTTATACATCCAGAACTGCCTCAGCTGAGGGAAAGTAGAGATGCTCGGCATCCTGCTCTCCTTCAACCTGCTCCACAGCCAGAAGCAGGACTTTAGTTCAGCCTGGTGGCAGGAAACACTCAGCCATGGGGCAGTTGTTTTCCAAGTCTCAGAGATGCAGACAGATGCCATGGCAGCTCCTGTCTTCCTGTAGAACAGAGGATGAGGTGGGGTTCTCAATTCCTTGATCTGATGCTTGGCTGCTTCTGCCTGTGGGCAAGAAAGCTGCGATTCTGAGCAGGATGCCCTTGTCACTGGGTGACATCTTCATCCTCCGTAAGGCAACACTCACCATCTCACCAGCTGAAGCCATGGCACTGCTCAGGGAAGCACTCACCATGCTCAGGGCACTCCAGAGTGAGCAGGGAGTTCTGGTTACTCTCCTTGCTGCCAGAAATGCTGGCATACCTTACTGTTCAAGTGCCAAACACAACTGGTCTTGGGGGCAGGAACCATGGCTCACAGCTCCCCTCTTCCTCATGACTGCCCTAAGCTGTAGCCCACAGCCCTCCAGCCTTTTTGTGTCTTTGTATTCATGCTTTCTTTCTATTTAATTAATTTTGGTTTGGCAGAACACATTCAAGAGGAGAGAAGGGTGTTCTTCCAGGATAAGTGGTTGCCTTGGAAATAGGACGTGTGGATTTGAATTCTCTCAAGTTGAGAAGAGAACCAAATGTAAAGCCCCTGCTTTATCTGTGAGGGCAGCGACCACCCACTGCCATGGGAAAGGTGCACATCTGAGACATTCAGCAAGCTGTAGCCCACCCCTTGAAGAAATGGACCACGGAAGTGTCCTCAGGACAGAGCCAGGACCATGATCCTGCAGGAAGGCTTTTCCCTGAAGCTTGAAGCCTGTAGTAGGACATTTTACTCAGGTAATCATCCAGGCAACTTCTTGCTGAGCATACAGACTTTGCATGACCCTTTCCTCAGGCTTTCTGATTGCTAATGTAATATGTCAGGGAGAAAAGAAGAAAATCAGCCATTTTGCCTAAAAATTGGTATGATAATAATGATGCTTTCTGGATTGAGCCGGTAGGTACAAGTCCAAGTGAAATGGTCTTATACCTGATTTAGTTGGGGTTTTTTTTGGCTGAAAAGTGCTTTCCCTCATAGCTTCTTTTCAAGCAAAGTTAGGATTAGGTCTGGGTTATTTACAGCTAGTCAAACTGCAAACAGGTTGTCTCAGGGCATGATCTTTCTGAGAAAATGCCAAGAGATTCATAAGCTGGACATAGATCACTTGCTGAGTGTTTTAGGCTACTGTGAAGGTGTCAAATGAAGACCACTTCAGACATCCACAGCAAAGGCCCAGGGGCCAGTGAGACTGTGACCCTGCCCAACCTTTAAGCTGTACTGTCTTGTGTGCCAGAGATCAAAGGCAACAGAAATAACAATTATCATGTTACATCATGCTGTTCCAATAAACAAATGCACGTATTTTCACTTCAGCTTTTCCTGTGCTTTAAGAAAAGTGCAGTTTTAAAAACAAACCCCAAGACTATGAAATTAAACTGACTATGAAATTAAACTGTGTATGTCCAAAAGCCAAGCCTGTTATGTTTTGCTACTTTCAGTTAGTTTACACGAAGAGGATTTTTAGGAGTTCAACATACCACTGCTGTCCTGTAATAATATTTCACAGTGTAGTAAGAGATGCTGTCTTATTTTTCTTCTTGGTCCAGAGTGAATAAATCAGCTCTGCATGTTTCATAGTCTGAGTCATAAATGTTGAAATTGATTACACAGAGGCATTGGAGCAGTCTCTCATTTTGCTTGCTTAAAGAACCACTGAAATTCATTGAGACATTTACAATTCCCATGAAACTCAGGCTTCTAACTTGAGGCTTTTTAGTTCCCCCCACCACTGTCAGGACAGCAACTCCAAGGGCACAATAATGTTCAGAAATCACAAGAGCACTCAAAACCCCCAATATTCTGAGAAGGGAATATATGAGGAACATTGCTTAATCTGGCTTTCTTCTAGCAGTGAACAGGTATTACCAGTACAGAGGTATATGCTAATTCTTAGTACTGTGTAACCTCAGTGGCAGTCCCTGTTCTTCTGCCAACAAATAATTCTACTATTTAACAAAATTTCTGTTTACTGAAATTACCTTTTAACTGTTTAACACCCCTTTTGATAGCAGAAGAATGCAACCAGATCCTCCCAATCCCTTCTGCCCCAGGACAAACAAACCCACCCTCCTTTACCTCTCTTCTCCTCTGTCATATGCTCAACCTCCTCCTCACACCCACATTTTAATGGCTTGCCATTGAATTAATATATTTGTCAATAATAGCACTTGATTAAGAAGAAATACTAATTAATGGTCTTCCTACCAGAAGTAAGCCCAAATAAACCAGAATGCAGAATGAAAGACATTAAAGCCTTGGTTTTTTTCAAAAAAGATGGGATTTTGCTTCTTGCCTATGGAACCAGTTGTGGTCCACTCTACAAGAGTCATTTGTGCCCCTATTGAAGACCAGACAGAGCTGGAGTAAATCTGCTACAGGAAATGCAGCGAATCCAGCACTGTTTGATGTTGTACTTCAAACAGGTATAACTGACCTGATCCTTTACACCAAATTGACAAAATCTAACACAAAGCAGATCAGTGTTTGCTATTTTGGTATGGAGATCAGAACTGACACTTGTTGCACTTCCCTAAGACACTCCCAGTGGAAGAGCTCCCTAACACAAAACTAGAGTCTAACAGAAAGGGTGCAGCTCAAGGTAACGTGGCTGGCATGAAAAGGGCACTACCAACACCACTTCAATTCTGAATGTACTGCCTCTGGAAAAAAAGTCAGTGGGAGACTAGGACATATTGCCCCATTTAAACAACTGAGTTACATTACTCTCAGTAGTGCAGATCTTCATCTGCCTGTAAGTACTATGAAAACTTTTATTGCAATGCTTAATTATTTTCTCTTCTGCAAGCTGACGGAGGCTCTGGGGCAGATCAAGGGAGCTGATGGAACAACCTCAACAGCCCATTCATTAGACCTCCTGTATGACCTGGACTGGGCAGGATTTTCTGCACAGAATGTTCCTCTTTCCCAACCTCACAGGGAAAATTAGAGTACATCCAATTAAGATACAGAGAAAACTTCAGTTAGAAGGAAATAACCTAATTCATATTTCTCTGGAACATGAGAGTGATACATCCATCTTTATTAAAGCAAACAGAACAAGGATAAAAACACTCTGCAGTCCAGGGCCTTACTGTAAACAGAGGGTTTAAATGTTATTCTTAGAAGTATCATCTTTTAAAGAGCTGCCAAAATGTTCATTGGCCAGACCTAGTGCCCTCTGACTTGCAGGAATTTGTATTTTTTAAAATGTTTTGTCTTTGTGATAACCTTAGGAAGGGCCATCACACACCTCATTACAGTCTTATTGCTCATTCTGTGCTTGTTTCACACCTTGCAGCCTCCCTTTGTTGGGTGTATTTACAGCACTGTATTTCAGCACTGCTCTGATCAACCAATTCCCTAGAAGAACATTTGGAATCAGAATAATGGAATTCTTTAGGTTGGAAAAGACCATTAAGATCATCAGATCCAGCAGTTACCCTAACATTGCCAAGTCCACCACTAAACCATGTCCCCAAGTGCCACATCTATACCTCTTAAATACCTCTGGGGACAGTGACTCAAACGCTTCCCTGGTCAGTCTGTTCCAATGCTTGACAACGCTTTCCATGGAGAAATGTTTCCTAACAGCCAATCTAAACTTCCCCTGGTGTAACTTGAATCCTATCACTAGTTGCCTGTGAGAAGAGGCTGATCTCCACCATGCCATAATCTCCTTTCAGACGGTTGTAGAGAGCAGTAAGGTCTCCCCTGAGCCTTCTTTTCTCCAGGCTAAACACACCCAGCTCTCTCAGCTGCTCCAGGCCCCTCACCAGCTTTGTTGCACTTCTTTGGACACACTCCAGCACCTCCAAGTCTTTCTTGCAGTGAGGGACCCAAAACTGAACACAGGATTCAAGGTGCCTCACCAGTGCCGAGTACAGAGACTTAGATCTTTGAAAAATCATACAGTGAAACCACTCCAGAGAGAAGAATTTTCGTGTGGGCTAGCAAACACTCATTGTCACTGATGAGAGTTGGGAATTTCATGGAAAGGAGCACGACACGACGCAGTGCCCATCAGGAGGGAAGGGGAGGGCAGGTGCTGCCACTGGGGCACTGCCAAACCACGCAGTCTCTCCTGGTGCTGTGTCTGCTTTGCAAAGCCCCACGCACTCAGAGGGCCCGCTTTGCCTGCTGCGTGCTCTATTACCCATGTTAGAGAAGTGGTGGGGAGGGATTTGCAGTAAGAACGAGTAACACTGTGGTACACCTTTTATACCTCCCAGCCCAAGGCCTCAAAGCATTTCCCAGCTGCTGGTGTCCCCTCGGGGGCCGTGGGGACGTGTCAGCCTGAGCACAGCGGCTCCCCCAGCGTGGCTGCTCGCCCCCAGCCTCTCCCTGCTCACGCCTCCCTGGCGCTGAGCTGGTTTGGTTTTAGCGCTGGCAGGGAGCACTTCAGTTGCATCAGTGTAGAGTCATTCTGTTCCGCGGGCAGCCTCCCAGGCTAATGCATGAGTTTTAGAAGCTTACTTGGTAAATATCATATTTCATATTGTTTCATCTACCACTTCCCACTCCAGTCTCAAAGCTAAGGACAAAAGCAATAATTTAACTTCATATCAATTTGCTGCTGGTTCCCTTTCCCCTTCCCCAAGATTTCCAAATAACAAGCATTACCATTTCCCTAGCAGGCACTGCAAGCCCACAGCGACATAAAAGCCAAGTGAGGCCACGGCATCTCTTCGGGAACACAAGAGGAAATGAGACCCAAGACACCCACGAACTGGTAGAAAGTAGAAACTATTTCAGTCTGCTCCTGGGTTTAAAGAGTCAGCAGCCGGGACAAAAGACTGTGGAAAATGTTCTCTTACAAAGACTCACAGTAAATGAGAGAGGTCAGCAGTGACAAAGCTGCTAAAGAGACAGTAACTGTAGCTAATTAGATGGGCTGCTGCCTGGCTGTCTGAAACCTAAGGATTTGCCCGTGAGGTATTGTAAGTTTTTAGGGCCTTGCCACCCTTGTGTAGTATGCTGAAGTAGTTCATACAACAAAAAGATGTTTCTCTTCCCTTTCTTTTATTGTTAAAGCCTTAAATACATCATAGTACCCTCTTCTAGTTTTCTTTTTTTTTTTTTTAGAAAAAGCAGGTGGAGGCAGGTAAAGGATAGAGCTGCAAACCCTTGCACATCCAGCATTAATGTGAACTTAAATGTATTTTGCAGGTGGGCAATTATTTCAGTGCAAATTTTTTCATTAGAAAAAGTTTTAGCATTTGGAATGGCCAGTTCCAACATTTTCCTAATGTATTTTTTAGTTAAAAATAAATCAAAATTCCTATTAGGGTCATTTTAACTTGTCATCTCCAAGTCAGCATCCATCTTCCTTTCTTAGCACATCTCTGTTCTTTCCCTGCTGGAGATAAGCTGGGGGATTTGCATGCTATTTTCTCACTGACTCATTTTCCAAATATGGCCATTTAACAAATATTATTTCTGCAGGCAGCCATCCCCTTCAGAGCCTTCATAAAGGAAATTACTCAATCAATAAAGTTAATTTTCCCTCCCCCCTGAAGCAGCCACCCACCTCAGCAGATGTTCAAAAACAGAATAAAACAAAGCTGGAAACCTACTCAGGTCCAAACATCTCTTACCAATGCCCTCCCACAGCTAAGGTTGAAATTAATACTTTATCTATCTATACTAATACTTTATCTAGGAAGCAATGCAAAGAGCAAGACAGTGTTCTGCTTCTTTAATTAGCTGAGAGATTAATAAAGAGAGTGATGAGCTCGGGTCCATTCTCGCTATGTTTAGAGTCAACCCACTTCTATGATAAATACTGTTTTCATGTTGAAACAAATTCGAAGTTGACATTGAGTCCTACTAATGATAAAACCCAGTGATGTGCACAGCACAAATTACCACCATTCTAAAACTGTCCCAGTGGGACAGAAGGAACCAGTCCCACTGCCTACTTTCATCCCAGGAGGAGGTCTGCACTGGAAAGGAAGAAGAGACTCACCTGGAGAGCCCAAGGAAACCCTGCAGCTTATGGATACTCCTGGGGAGACTCTCAAAACCACCTGAGTAGGATCTGTTTATGCAAACCTGTGGGAAGTAATAAACAATAACATTGATCACAGGAAGAAAATACACAACAGCACCCGCTTTACTT
The DNA here is from genome assembly GCA_013397055.1 of Pachycephala philippinensis. Taxonomy (NCBI): domain Eukaryota; kingdom Metazoa; phylum Chordata; class Aves; order Passeriformes; genus Pachycephala; species Pachycephala philippinensis. The sequence continues at coordinate 551,147 of VWZT01005777.1, read as the reverse complement.
CTCTTTTGTTTTGAATAAGAAATGTGAAATTCAGTATTGTATATACTAAAAAGGGGACCTTGGGATCTAATCTACTCTGCTTTACATGAACCTGATGTTCATGGAGAAAGTCCAGACTTAAACTGAGAAAGTTCAGAACTAGGTTCTGCTTATCTTACCTTGAACAAATTCTGGCCACATGCAGTTTCCCTGATTTGAACATGTTGGCAACGGCAGCACAGAACTTGGCCCCAGTTTAAATTTCTGTGCGAATCACACTAAGGTAGAAGGGGCACAGATTTACTGAGTACATTAGCTGGTCTTAGATAAAGTTTGGAAGAAAACAGAAAAATGAAGGTTTCAGTTTAATGTTTAAGAAAAAACCAAAAAATACAGGTGCTCTCAGGACTAATATCAAGACAACTTGTCAATGGCTGAAGCAGGTCTCCACAGAGGCAGGAGGCTCAGGGAGAAAAAAAAAAAGAGTACCCAGTTAAGGAGAAGAGGATTTCATGAGTGAAACATGCATCAGAAATTACTCAGAAATGCAGTATCAACGTAAAGCATTTCTCATTGCAGTATGTAAATCATAATGTATGAAGGGTGTGAAGGAATGGGGACCATCAAGTATAAGTCTGTAATATTAACTAAAACCAAGAGAGAAACACTTTGAATAGTTATTGGAGAGAGAATGAAAGGAGAAACTGATTTATCTACCTCGTATTTAGCAGGATATTAGATTAATACAATGCATTCTTAACAAGAATACTGCCAGTCAGGGCACTTACAGAACAGATCTACCCACATACCTAGAACAACCCTCCTGTCTCTGCAGCATCAAGGGTCTCACTACCACGGGCACAGCACGGCACTATTTATGTTACAGGTGCCACCAGTTAAGAGGCAAAATTAGCCCATCTCCCAGAATTTACCTCCTGGGAATCTTCTGAGCTGAAAGGCATAGGGAGAAGCAAATCAACTTGCTCCATGATCCAGGGTAGGTCTGGGTGGGGGATGCTGCAGATGTCCCAGGAACCTACCTGCCTGTGCGTTTGTGCCACCTCATGCAGGTGGGATGGGAATTTTCCAGGGTATTGGCTACTGGGGCAGGATGTCCCATGCTCTGATGTTGTGCTAGTAAGGAAGTGGTTGATTACTAAGAGAGTTTTCCATTCAGACCTTAGCAACTGCACGTACCTGTGGCTGCTGGTTTAGCAGCAATTTCCATCCTGCTGACAAAACGGGCACTGGGAGAGCTGGTTGCAAAGAAATTAACCACTGTAATTTCAAGCTGAGCTGTTGCTGTTAAAAGGACAAAGACAGGTTAATGATGAACAGAGGAAAATCTTCTCTAAGAAGACCTTATAAGTCAGTACCTGATTTGATGGGAGATCCAACCTGAAAGGATGGAAGCGGGTTAACACAGTGCAGCTGGCTTCTTAGATGGGACTTCTGGTGCAGAGAGCAAGCAGAACAGTCACTGCTGCTGGTAAAATCAATGGCAAATCCTCATGCCTTCAAAAGCCGGGGAGCTGCTTCAACTGAATTGATAATAAAAGATGGTGGGCAAAATCTTTCTGTGATTTAAACAGGTATCTGTGACTTGTATCATATATAATGAACTTAAAAGGTGGAGGTCCAGCACATTCACACCTACAGCTCTGGAATATGAGTAACTCTTCTTATTATTGCTGGGCAGCAGAACACCAGGTCAATTTACCTTTGTTTTTCTACATAACTACCTGGAATAAATGCTGTCAGAAGAGTCCAGCTCCAGCTGTGTCACATATTGAAAAGAACAAACATTAAGGATATTGCTAGAAATGTGTACCACGTAGGAGACTACAGCTGCAGAGTGGTGTTTGGTGTGTCATCCTGCCTGGGCATGGAGTCACTGTTCTATTAACACCAAGCTCCTAAAGATCAGGGTTGATGACAGACTGCACACAGATGGAGTTTCCAGACCGTAAGATAACTCTCTACACCTCCTCCCCAGCAATCACATCTGATCTGCAGCAGCTGTCTCATGCATTTAAGCTCAGTTTTTACCTAACCACTGTAAAGGTGGTTACATTTATGGTTCAAAATCCTGACTTGGACACATCTGAGCCCAGGGAAAGGTTGCTCTGCACTGATCATTAACAGCAGTAAATCATATGCTAACTGCTTAGGGATCAACTATTGTCTTTTACAGGAAAAAGGCTATATATTAATGAACATGGAGAACATCTATAAAACCATTAGCAAGCTCTTTTTTTTCTTATTTCCTTGGCTTTTACTTTGATATACTTCAGTTATTTTTAAAAAATCTTTTGTATTTTTTCTATTTAGTAAGACATTTTCCATTCACAGAACCCTCTTTCTTTTGCTGTAGTCATATTGGTCATATTTGTGGCCTCTCTATGCCACTGAAGTTCTCCCAGTGTAAGGGGGTAGCCTTGCCTTTTGGTCTTCCAGTATTGGGCTTCATCATTAAATTTAGAAAAATAAAATGCCAGGGGCTTTTGGAAAATTGTCAAAAGGTGATTTTTCTTTGAATGCAAAGCACAAACTGCCCATGCATTCCATCCTTGACAAAAGATCTGGGTGTGGGTGAAAGTTAAACAAGCCTTGATGCATCTAATTCTGAAGAACAACTTTTCCTCCTATTCCTTGGGGTGGATACCTGTGCTGGCTTTGTGTCCCACCCTGGAACCTGGGTCTGGCATACATCCACATTGCTCTGCTGAGAGCTATCAGCTGTGTGCTGGGTTGCTGTTCCCCATTCTTACTCAGAATTGCTTCAGCATCTGGGTGTTGCTGTCACGCTCAGCTTTTTATGCAAGTCAGAGAAAATCTTACCACCTCCCTTTGTGAGTTTTGTAGAAGCACAAGTGGAGCCTCTTAAAGTGTTGCTTGGAAGGGATCAGTCACATTTTAAGCGTTCTTAATGCAGCATTCATGGATCATCATTCTAAATATTACTGATGCATGAAGAGATAGGAATTCAGTTCTGCTTCGACTACTCAAATTAAAAATGTATATGTGCCTTGTGGTCTGCTGCAGTAGAGGTGCTTGTACCTGTAGGCTTTTAGAGGTGATTATAACTGCTCCTGTACTGAAGTGGAAGAAAACACATTTGACTTAAAGAGTCAATGGAAATAATCATCAGCCTCTGTGAGGACTCCATTTGGATGAGTTCTCGGAGCAGCAGGCGACAACCCATGATGCTTTTGCTTTTGGGACATGTTACCTTTCCTTAGAAGCCAGTAATAGTATGAAGCACTGTCTAGTGCTTACTTTCTCACAGAAACCTTTGATTTATATTCACAACTGTACACTCCTTACCACAATATTTTCCTTACCACTATTCGTATTCCAGTGGTTGCTTGTGGGCAAATAAAAGCAGAGCAGATGATACAGCTGCTGCACAACAGGTGGTTTTCCCTCCCCATGACCTATGCTCCTGAAGAGTTTAGCAACAAGAAACCTGTGAATCCACAGGCTCAAGCACTGGGTTTCACAGCCTCAGTCTCAAACCGATGGCCACACCAACAAGTCTCCTGTTTTCTGCCAGAACTTCTGCCTGCACTTCTATAGAAAGGCTCTAGGATGCTCTGCTACTGTTTTCCAAGATCCAGCTCTTTGCTAACTCTTAATGTCAGGCTGCAAACAGCAGCTGGAACTAAGTCTACACTTCCTAGTAGCAAAATGTGAGGACATTTAGAAAACAAAGTTTATCTGCTGGCTATGTACTTTAACCTGGCAGCAGTTAAGAATATGGGTGGTATTGAAAATATTTATTGGTGAAAGGTCACATACGGTATTTTCTATATACCCCATGGGCAGACACCTTATCTACAGTGAGCTGTGGTGTACAGGCAGTCAGGCTGGCAGTGACCTGAGCTGCACAAGGGTTCAAAGCCCACAGCCACTGCCTCTCTGCTGCCAGGTTCCTTGCACAGAGCTGCAAATAGCTCAAACAGTGCTGCACCAATGCAGCTGTGGAGCTTGTGCTCAGCTGGTTGGATCACTGCTGCTCCGTGGCTGCTGGGCACACCCTTGTGTTGGTGTGATGAGCAACCTCCTCCACATGGTGCTCTCTGTGATGTTGCATCTCTGGAAATTCTTGTCCTCACCTGCTGTTGTGCAATTGTGAGAGGTAAGAACTACAAGAGCTGAAGACTGAATTTCTTATGGGCTATTCAAATTTGGTTTTAGCCAGTCTCCTCTTGTGACTAGCATTAGACGACATCAGAATAAAGAAAATTGCGGTACAGCCCTCTCCCTTAGAAAGGCAAGTAGGGTCTCCTATCACATCCACCCCCTTCTCAAAATCTAGAAGATATTACAAGGAACTCAGAATAATTTAGCTTCTTGTCAGCTTCTTTAAGCAGTGATTATTGTAGTTTCCCCATGCTGGGAATTGAGACTATATTAAGGCTCATAGGGATAAAGCATTTTTTTTTTTTACCCCTGAGAATTTGTTTGCCATAGAACACTCTTGGCCAGGAGCTGCAGGCAGAAATCAGTGTTTTGAGGCTGAATGCAGATGGTAGGCAGCTCACTGTGCAGTCACTGAAAGGGTTTACTGGCACTTTTCTCCAAAGGAACAGACGTGAATAGACTCAGGTGTGAATTCTGATTTCACATTACTGTTACCTTGAACACTTCTCTTGCACTTGAATTACTTTCTTGGGCTGAGTTGCTCTAGTCTACTTTTACCTATGGCCATGTTGCCATGGCAAAGTCACTCCTGTATATGTATGTTTTAAATACATAACCTACAAAGCACTTTGGGGTCCTTTGAAATGGTAGGCATCTATTCTCCAAGTGATTTTCTTGTTTTAAATACAACCTGTAAAACAAATGGAGAACATGCTACCAGCAGGCCAATTTTTATTTCCACAACTGAATCACTAAAAACCTATGTACACATCTTGCATGTTACACATGTGAGTATTCTTTCATCACATGCCTTTATAGGATCAGGCATCTATATAACACGTGTTTGGTTTCATGCTGTTGTTATGATGTGACATGACACCTTGTTTTTATAGCAAGGATAGAAAATTAAACTATAGCAGCCCTGGGTTGAAAACAACAGTGCATATCTTTTCCTTCATAGTATTACTTCTCTAAATAAGCTATCACATTATTTATGTATTCATTATTATATGAACAAAAATTTTGATTAGCAAACATTTTTTATTTTATATGTCTCTGAATAAATTTTTTTTAAAAGTCAAATTACATAGGTAATGCTCTGAACATGCACATCCATACATGCACAATATTAGCGAGAAAGCCCTTTAATAGTAATTTTTCCAAAGATTAAAAAACAAGTTGCGTATTGCTTACCTCAAGCACTGTAGTAATTTTTTTTTTTGCTTATTTATAAGATATTCCAGAAGCACCTTTTCAGTCTAAGAAGAAAGATTCTGGTAATCAGCAGAACATGGAAAGAGGGGTAGGACGACTGCTGCAAGTTGCAGAACTATTCAGCAGTACAGATCCATGCCTTTTTTTTCTTTTGTTCCAGGGATTTTGATTACCAGAGAATAACAATCTGAGCTGAACACTTGGAGAAAGAGAAAGGGTCTGGAAGAAGTCAGTGTAATTTCTGCTTAACATTATAAAGCAATCCACACTGGAGATGAGGGCAGTACTCACAGAAGTCCAGGTGCTATTCTGGATGCTGTTTGCTTCCAAGGGGTGCCTATTGGGAGTATATCCCTTTCTCTTTCCCTGTTGATGGTTTCAAATACACTCCGTGAGTCCTTCGTGAGTACTAAGGTGCTTTACAAATCCAACATCATAAACTAGCAAAGCACAGGAGCAGCAGAGGACTTTCCTGAGCTCACTACTTAAGATGTTTAGAACTCCTGATGCTGGGTGTAGCATAAGGACATGAGGAGCACACAGAGCACTCCCTCTCTGTCTGCATCACTTCTAGAGGGTTATAGGGAGCAGCATGGGAATAAAATACATTTTAGAAACTAGTTAAGACAAAATCACACTACTTTGAGAAGGACATGGACAGAGAAATTAAAGGAGGAATACTGGCTAGTAACAAGTTCTGCTGGTTCTGGAGATGTACTAGGACACTAAAATCTGTGGAGGCTGCCTGTAGGCAGCCGGACTGGAAACCCTTAGGGGCATGGGACACATCCATGTGCAAAAGGATGACATCAAATCTAAGCAATTTAAAGTGTCTCCAAAATTGGTACTAAGTACAGCTTTTCTTAAGTTCCTTTTTGTAATTATTTTCCATATCTAGAAGTGCACTTACTGTCATTATATGTGTACTACAGGAAAGGACAGAACATTACCTATAAATAGTTTAGAAAAGAGAGGGTGTTTTTGCATATAAGAATGTTTTCTTTTCCTGTGTGAGTTTAATGGGATAGATGCCAATGCTTTTATGAATTATGAATGTAGCAGTCTTCTTTCCAAATGAAGGTGTTGGAAGTGTGCCACTGGAACTAGGTGCTCATATTACACACTGCCAGCAAATTTCTGTTGCTTTAATAAAATCTAAATTACTAAAGCACTTTTCTTCTGAAAAACATTACTCTTGCCTATAATGACATTGCATTGCATTTTCTCCTCTAGAATAAAAGAGGAAAAAATAATTAGGGTAGAAAGCAATGTGAATCATAGTTCTAACAGGGAAATTCATGTGCTACACCCCTAATGTAAACAGCTGTTTGTATACCACCTACCTTCCTCCTTCAATAAAACATAATCCAGCTTCATGACTTATCAGGCATTCGTTACTGTTCTTATGCATAGGGTTTTTTCCCCCCACAATGATTCTCTTTTTAGCTACCTGAAACAAAGTAATCACTTAAAATAATTTAATCACCACATTTTAAATGGAAATCTTGCTTAAGGAAACGTTCCCTGTTTGGGAGCAGAATTTTGCACTTATATACAATTTAATTTCCGTTTAATAAAGAATGTAATGACATTATGTAGAAGCATTATGTAAAGTTTGGGTTTTTTTTCACTTAGTGACCTTAAGTCTCGAGAACACTTTTAGAAGAAGGGAAAGTATTAGTTTATGACCTTTGACAAATCTGGAGGTCAAATATCCCATGTGAAAAAGGTTCAGAGAAAGCCATTGAGGCTGCAGGGCTTCATCTGCACAGGTTACAGAGCAGCCAGTGGTGCCACAGCCGCTCTTAGCCTGTTAACAGCCAATTGCAATGTAACTAACAAATCCTATTTATCATATGTGTGTATTGCAATGTGCTATTTATACCTTCACATTTTGTGCTCACAAGCAATTGGGTTTTTTTTTTGCTAACATGTAGAAGGATTTTACAAGAGGATACAAAATATTCTTTGTCTCAGATCATTTTAGTTAAATCATCAATCCTTTCTATTATTTCCAAATCTGAGCCACATCTCAGAGCTCATATGGTGGTCTTGCAGGTTTTGTAGGAGCATCTCAGACAAAAGGTGCAAGTCCTCCTGAATAACAGGGCTCCCTCCATTGCTTTCTTTGCAGTAACTCAGTATATAGTATGAATAACATTACTGCACGCCAAGGGATCAGTTGTAAGGATATCCCCTAGCTTCCAATTTGCATGCACATTTATTTTACACTGAGAGTTAAAACAACTCAACAAAATAATAAAGGTAAGTGCACAGAATAATAAATACTACTGAAACCATATTAACTCAGAAAAACATCAAAAAGGGAGAGAACAAAAAGCAGTGAAATTAGGTTAAAAAAAACTTGCAGAAGCTCTATGGGACTGGTTATTTTTAAAAAAAAAAGCCTCAAGCACACAGTCACACTGTAACCCACCTGGTTATATTTCACAAATGGGGTGTCAAGTCCAAACTACTTTAACTACTTTCTGCTTTAGGCAGAACTCTGCACCCTTGAAACTAACGGTAGCACTCTCTGACATTAACTAGAACAAAATCAGGCCATGTGAGTACCTTCCATTTTTTCTATAATGCATAATATTACTGCGTTTTCTACTTGCATTTCTGCTAGTTGACAATATGCTTGTAGGATGAAGATATAAAGCTAGAAAATGTTTTAATGCAAATATTATTACAAACTAGAGAGAAGTCAGATAAAACCAGAGATTTTTTTATTGCACAAAATAAATTATATAGAAACAATGCAACAAAACAACTCGTATTGTAGGCTGCACAACAGATGTTACAACATGAATATATTTATTGCTTTGAGAAAGGAGCAATTCAGTGCTAGTAAGCAGATTGGTTATACTTCTTGCTCATCTAGATTTTTCATAAAATTAATCCAACTGGGCTAGAGGCATCTTGCAGCATACAGGTCAGGCCAAATTGTCATTTGTTATCAACTATTATAAAGGTGCTGTAAACCTTCTTGACATTAGCATGAAACACGTAATTTAACATCACCAGTACTGAGCCATACAGGTAGTTCACTGTTAGAAATATTAATACACACCTGATACATTTATACACAAGATTCTACAGGCCCATTTACAGGGTTTGCATGAGTTGTTGTTTCAAAATAAATCTCGCTTACAAATGTTGATGCAGATTTGAACAGGCTTCACTCTACATCAAGAGGCACGACCACGGGGTTTTGCCAAAAAACCCCCAAGTACCAGCACTTCGCCTCCCTAAATGTAAAATTGATCACTAGTGCTGACTCAGTTATAAGTGTCTCATTTTTTCTAGGGCCACACTCAGATTCTAGATTAAAAAACTCCCCACATTCCTTTGGTGAATGGGTAAAATTTACAGTGCTTTTTAAGTACTTCAAAACACAACATATTTGGTTCTTCAAGAGATACAAGTCTGCAGTACTGATATTGCACTCAGATCAAATGGATTTTAAACTGCTACTTTGTGGACCCTGAGATGTTGACCCTAATGAATTACTACAGAAATGAGCTCTTAACAAAAATTACAAAATTGGACAATGTTCATGTAATAAAACACATCAAATCCTGATCAAATGCAGATCTTTGTGAAGCATGAACATAAATGAGAGAATGCCATTTCAAGTGCTCATAATCTGAGTCAAATTCTCCCCAAATTAGTCAAGGACACAAGTATTTACTCAGTTGAGTTCCTACCAATGAATTCTACTCCTAGTGTACACACTCATTATTGCAAAACTTACTTATGAGAAGGTTAATATAATAAGAGTAAATTTAAACAATATTAGTCACCCATGAAAGGAAATTAAGTGAGAAAGTGGGAAGTCTGGCTCATTTCAAGTCTCAGCTACAAGGATAATTAAAGAAAGTCACTGCACTGAGGTCAAGCTGAAGAACTTAACTGAGCATCAGACCCAAGGAGTAGATCCCTGTAGAATCCCACTGAAATAACTGAAGAGATTTTGGATTGTACATTGTACACTAATAACTAAAAAAAAATACGGTTGCCACTCTTTACTGTACTTCAATAAAATTATTTACTCTTTTTTTAATCCCTTAAACTGTGTTAATGCATTATGATGAATCAAAATAGAGTTGAAAGTGAGGTTTCAAACAGCTGCAAAATATTACAAGAAGTGAATTATTCTGAATTTAAAAAATAGTATTTGTACAAATTCTTGGAAACTTTAGTGATGCAATCATCATGTTCCACACATGTACCCAGCAGCAGTTTCCTTTGAAGGAAGGTAAGTATTAAACGTGACTAATCCTGCATACTTTTTCATCCGGGGATTATTTATTAAATACTGTATGTCAAATTCTGTCATCTTATAAAAATGTTAGTAAGCATAGTAAGATTCAACTGAAAAACCAGATATACCCTGAAATGTCCATTGAAACACATACATCACAAAAAATGGTTAACATTTTTTATACTTATTATGAAGTAGAAAAGTTATAAGGCAGGATGAAGCTAATATCAAAGATGAAAAACAGCACCACAAGCCTGTGTTTTGCAATTGCTTTCAGATTGGACACAAAATATATTATCATACTCAGATACAATTGGTTAAGGTGAGAAATGCATTTAGCCCAGCTGTACTAACTATACAGCTTCACACAGAATAAACATTCCATAAATCATCAGGAAATGCATTTGAGCACAAAAATTAAAAATATGTAAGTGATTCTCTAAGCAGCATTTTGTTTTCTTTTTTTTTTCCAAAACATTAACATAGATAGATATTGGACTGATTAAATATCTACAAGTGCTTTTCCTTTACAAAAATACATATATTCTTAATAGTAGGATAGACTGTCATTAACAATGACCTGTGTTTTTTTCACTTCAATTTGAATGATTTATAAGCTAAATTTTACAACCACAAAAAGGTTTATTTGTAATAGGATGTTATCACTTTTGACAAAAAGCTTAAAACATTTTATATTTTAAAACAAATTAGCAACTTAAGATCACAATATGTTCTATGAGCTTCTAAGTACTGTGAGGGCTGTTTTATTAAAAACTGGTAACTACCGATCAAATGCAAGGAAGCATTAGAACATTATTACTGCTCACCATAGGCTCCTTTCTTTTAACTTGGATCACAGCTTATATAAGGACACTTAGGCCCCCACCCCCAAAAAATCCATTGAGAGTAACTCTATATCACCTATTCAGTAGCCTGGAACATCCAACAATTCAGGCTTTGCATTAATTTAAAAAAATGCGAAATAGTTAAGTCTGCAATAAGGGAAAAAATGATGCATTGCTTCATGTTTATGCTAGGAAGCTTCTATTTGAGAAAAAAAGTACGTTCAGTAAGTATTTAGAATGAAATGTTTCAGCCAGCTAAATAATTAAATTGACCTATTACTTTCCAGTTTAGTTAATCACTATCCTGGAAAAGGAAATCAAGATAATTTGGATTTTTTAATTCTCTCTGTTTTATACTGCACAAGTAAAATAATTCTTGCTAATCAATGGTCTCATGTCAAGGACAGCAATGCCATTTGCTAAAAAAATAGCTATAAAAATCTGTAAAACATACTTAATATCTTCTCATTATCCTCCAAATCTGTCCTTTCCACCCTCCAAAATATCACTGAACTACGACTAGAAACCCCAAAAGTAGCTTGGTGACTATTTTGTGCTTTGGAAGGTTTACAGGATTGACAGCACACTGAGTTTTTTGTTAGTTCACAGGCCAGGTATAGCAGACACATCAGTAAATGCAAGCCTTTGTGCTTTTCTTCAGGAACAGGAGCTAGGACTCAGAGCTACTCTATGTCTGTTAACTCAAACTTTATGCTATTCCTGTTGTTTCTTTCCTTTTCTAATTTGTTTTGGAAACTGCTAGGTGTGCCTAACCCTTTAGCTTGGTGACACAGACAACTACCACTGGTTCAGTTCTGCTTGACTGACTCCAGGTGTACCTCTTGACCCCTTAGGCACTCCAGAAAAGTGTCAATGTCATATTCCAAGTCCATTTCTGGGTGGCGTTACCTTTGGTATTAAATAGGTCCCTTAAAACTATTAGGCAATCAGATTATCCATAAAAATAGTTTCTTTTTAAAAAAACCCTAGTTTTTATGAACAAACTAAATATCTGACAACAAAGACCAATTTTAAATCAATTAGTATGTGATATTTTTCAGTAAAAATGGAGCATGTTTCATTTTACCACATCAAAATTCAGGAGACGGCAGGAACAATATCTACTATGCTCAATATAATACAAAACTGAATTTTAAGAGTAGAATACCATCATAAAATATGTGACTTGCACTTTGACAATAAACATCTTCATTACAGCTTCATTTGTAATAAAACCCTCAGTATGTTAACTAGCAGCAAAAACATTTTACTAGCCACTTTGTATATTGTATAGTAACCTTCTCTCAACTCTTACTTTGCTTTACACTCACTGTCATGAGGAAAAAGGAAAATGCACAGTAGCTACTTCTGTTCACCTCATCCTGTCAACTGTCAACCACGTTAGAAACATTTCCTAAAAATACATGTAAAAGTTACTGCAAAGAAGAGTACCTAATGGTTCAGAAAAACATGCAAAGTCAAACCAATGCCTATGTTTGGTTAAAATTAATGTAACAGCAAAAACTACCACTTATAGACACATTTCATTCCAGAATTTCTCTTCCATCCTGACCTTACAGAACTTTGTCTCCTTCTGCAAATACAAAAGATAACCTGGACATTTCTACCCATGTATAGAGCTCCTTCGCTTCACTGCCACACTCCAAAATTATAGAGACCTGAATTGCTTACTAGAGAATGAAACATTACTGACTCAGCTTTAGTAGAAAGCTACCTGAATGCAAAAGATTCATGGCACATACCTTGGATGGAAGAATCTGTCAGGAATTCATTAATTAATCAATTTCCTAACCTGGAATCTAAGGTTTTTATCTGACCTACAGACAGTGTAGACAGTAGGTAGAAAAGAAAATCAACAGGTAGATCTGCTTATGAAGAAAAATATATTAACATTACAAGATCATCTTTTGAAGGATGTTCTTACAATGGATGTTTCAGCTGAGGTCTGAAAGTCACAGCAACCCCTATGTGACAAAATTAGAAGTAAATGTGCAGTTGGAAGCTTTCACATTTCCTTCAGGTCAATCAATCCCCTGGTGTCTTGGAACTCATCCTGGGACACACTCCTTTAGGCTACAAACCCTCCTCAAACAAGTGCCTTCAGCTGAAACCCTTGTGGAAGCATGACCCTTGCTCAAACTGGCTACAAAGGATTGAAAAGGCAGAACTGTGAAAACTTTGCTGATATCCATGAGAGCTGCCTGATTAATGAAACCCGTGAGCTGACACCTCATGTGCAATTTCACCTTTGTAAGTCCTTATTGTTTTGACTTTTGGGTAGGAAATGGGGTAGGGTACGGGAACGGCCAAAAGATGTGCAAGAACCTAGAATTAATTACAGGAAAGAGGGTGCCTGTTCAGACATTTTAACTGAGAAAAGGTGCCTGTTTAGACATTTTAACTGAGAAAAATAATAACATAACAAAGCATGAAGTAAAATGAGAGCGGAATATGCAGCATGATATATGCATTTTTGTAGGAAGCCAAGAGATGCCTTCAATCTGCCAGATCAAGTGAAGAAAGTGGACCAAACTCTTGGATAAGGATGTAAGTCTTAATTGTCTTTGCAGTTTTCCAGGACAAAAATGAGTTTGATCAGTGAATGTTATTAACCAGTATTTTACGTAGCCCCTCTATAAACAATGCTCAGTCTATTTATTTTGAGACTTAAGACTGGTTTTGAACAGCTACCTGCTCTCTAGTATTTCTACCAGGCATAGCATCTATCTGAGCTGGATGCTATGCCTTTTGTTGCAAGTCCTCTCAAGAATGATTTTTTTGGGGGGAGTGAATAAATGCCTCTTGCCTTCAGTTATATGAAAATGTAAAGAACCCACAAACAATACAACTCAGTGATTGATTCAATTAAAGGACTAAGCCATGGCCTGTTTTGTTATTAGAGAAAACATCAGAGAAAGAAAAATTGTTTACTTCTCTCACAAAGTCATGTGTAACAGTTATACATGGGAAGACATGAGATGAAACTCTGGACCATTACTTTGTCTGCAGTAAGAGCCTAGCTTATATCTAAATGGAATGGGATCAATCTCTTTTCTCCTGCAGATACACTAGAACTGTTTGTGATAACAGCAGAAAAGTCAAGTCAAATTGCTGAAACCTATGGAGAAAAAAAGACCAAGAGCCAGAATTAAAGGGTTCCTAATACAGTAAATGGAACATCTGCAACATAAAAGTACTTATTTTAATATAATTTCTACCAAAATAGGGCAGTTTTAATTTAAATTATCTAAAAGAAGACATTTCTTTTTATCCTTTTTTCCCATGAAAGCTTCTCAATACAGTATATTTATGATATATTCTTGCTGAAAATATTAAGACCATAGATAAAATACAGAAGCAAATATTACCCTGTCAAATGCAAATAATGGGCTTAAAAGGTATTCTGCATTAGTAATCAGGCACTTCACTTTGTGTAACATTTTCAGTAAAGTCAAGATAATACTTTTGTAATTTTTTTTTGCATAACTGCAAGCTAGCTGAGTATGCACAATATACTTATAGTACTGCATACTCCTAGGACCCAAATCCCCAAAGCTTTCATATGAACAATACCTACTATAGTGATGAGTCACTTCAGCTATTGTAGCATTCTTGTTTGGTATTTCATAAAAAAAATCCTTCATAGGACTAGGCCCTTAGCTACCAGGAGTGTAGTAATGCATCATGGAAGATACATTTCTTGATTAATCATCTAATTCCACATTGTTTGAGATATTACAGGATCTTGTTTCTAAATTCTAGCTTACGGCTTGTTACTAGATAAATGCAGCAACCAGCTATGCTCAGCAAAAAGTTGTTTATGATTTTCATTAATGAGTTCTTCACTTCTGAGGAAAAAAACCCAGCAGCACCAAATGTGCTAAATAAGAGACAGCAAGGTTAGGTAGTAGCTTGGAATTTTTTAGGTCCCTCTGCAGTTAGATACTGCTAATATGGGAAAGTCATAGAAACACAGTGGCAGCAACACTTATTTTCTATTCCTATGCTTTACAAGCATGCAGTGGTGACACTTTGTCATGGAAATGCCCAGAAAGTGTGACTCTACCCAGGCATCTGCTCTAGCATGGCATATGGTGCAGTCTGAAGGGAATGCTTAGGTACTCATTTCACTTTACCCCATCTTTGGCACACAGGAATCTGCACACGCATTCTCATATTCCTATGGTGCTCAGATACTCTTAATTGGCACAAATGAATTAAATATGTGTATCTGTAGAGACATGGCACACATGTACATATGAGAGAGAAATTTCCTGTAAAGAAGGCCATGCCTGTGTTACACAAGCTGCCCAGTTAAGATATGTATTTCACTGGCACTTCACTTTTACAAAAACTATTAAACTATAGCAGCATTCAGGCACCATGCCATCAAATCAGAAATGCATAAAGCGTAGGTGGTTAGTTCATATGCATTTAATGCCGCCATTCGCAGCTGGGAACGTCGATTCAGATCTGTCAGTATTTTCCATGCTTAAAATGAAGATTTGCCTTCTGTAATCTAGCTTTAACTTGCATTAAGAAAATACCAGGAATCAAAAGCAATGTCCAATTCTGACTGAGAAAATTTACAGTTCTCTGAATTATGAATACAGGAAGTTATTAAACAGTCAAAGAAAGCTTCTATTAGTTGCCATTCCAAAGCCAATGCAAAATAGTGCTATTCCAAGGGTCCTGTTAGGTGGATGGATTAAAACTTTTATGTTCCTGTCTTTTTAAAACAAGTCTGTTCAAATTTGTCAAAACAGCAAACACAATTATTGATAAAAAAATTGTGCCCTGACCCAAGCAGAAATTATGCTTAAGCATCCTAGCATTAGTTTTGTGATAAACTGAAACAGATGTTTTATGTCAAGCAAATCTACAGTGAAAATTCTGGTATAAAAACATGTGAAATATATAAAAACTGTAAGGTGTAATTTTTATGTGCATGTAAATATTTACAAATAATATCCTATTTCTACTGTACAAAACAACTGTATATACTAAAGAGAAGAATGATTTTCAATCCAAAAGCATGCTCTGCTTTTCCAAGCTGCTCCGTGAGGAGGACCTCTGTATATACAAAATATCTATTTTTCCCTAGAGACTCTGCAGAGAAGGGCCCTCCCTACCTGGAGTATTTTCCTTCTGTCAAGTAGCACATCACAGACTGGGTGGGCAGAAGGATGTCTGCTCCCTGCAGCCAGCACGTGCACCCCTGCCCGTTTTTGGGCAAACCAGGGCCTGTATCGGCCAGCACACTGTGCCTGCAGAAAGGGGCAGCAGCTTCTTCCTAAACGTTTTTCTTCCCCAGTTCCACTGGCATCTGCACAATATGTGCAACCTTGACCTGCAATGGCAGGGTTCCTAAACAGACTGCTACTGACAGCATCCTGATTTCTGCGCGTCATACGGGCTTTGGAGTGCAATGGTAGAATTCAACCCAACTACATGTGATTCCTCGAGTCATCAATGCTAGAACTCCTAACAACATTAGAGGGGTCAGATTTAATCCACAACATGCTTATTCCTCCTACAGAACATACTATTGTACATGAACATAAACTTACAAAGGAATTACAGCCTTGCATCTATCTTTTATATTTGATCCCAAGAAAGAATTTTCACTTTGTCTATCTAAGAATGATCAGTTCACTCTACAGCAGCTTGTGAAAAATTGATTTGGTTCCTTTTTGCTGTATGCAAAAGGCATAAAGAAAGTAAATAGCTATCTACAACACTAGCAGGCATGTACTAAGTAGAAATTACATAATGAGACTGACCTATATCTCCAGAGAATCTGATCAGAAAAACTCAACTGACTTTTAAACAAAGACAACGGAAGACGGAAAACACACGCATTGCTACGCTCCCTGCAACATTACCAAAAACCCCAATAAACATCCCATACTAGAACCATTATGCTTTCAATACCTAAGGCAACAATCACTTTTTATCCAGCACTACCAGGTCTTAGGAAAAAAGATGACCTGAACAATTATTTTGGTCAGACTGCTTATCTTCAGTATTGCATTACCTCTAATTTTATGGAAATAGTTTTATGACATGACTTTAACTAATGAACATTTCTGTAATGAATTCTAAACTCCAGATAGTCACAAGAGATACAGTATGTAATTAAAGCTATATGTTATTTTTGTCTTAGCATATTATAGACCTCTATTAAATCTTAAAAGGAAATGTTTATTATGAAAAGTAATAATGATGTAAAATTTTGCCTTGGTTATAATTTTGTAGCGGAATTTATTTGTTCCATAGACATTTATATTATTTTATCTTCATTTTTATGGAGGTTTGATTAGAAGAAATGTAATCTGACCAGAAGCTATTTTTCCAAAAATAGCTAGTATCCCATATTCCAAACTTTAGGGAAGCCATCGGAAAGTGCAATCACAAAGGCTGCAATGCTTTTAAGCAATATTAGCAATTTAGAAGATTTAAAATCACTATTTTGAATTATCATGTTCTACATCTCTTGTTCAGTGTAATTAATCTTCATTCACTGCAAAA
This sequence comes from Pachycephala philippinensis, assembly GCA_013397055.1. Taxonomy (NCBI): domain Eukaryota; kingdom Metazoa; phylum Chordata; class Aves; order Passeriformes; genus Pachycephala; species Pachycephala philippinensis. The sequence goes on along the minus strand of VWZT01005777.1, from coordinate 534,140 downwards.
GGACTGTTGCACACTCATGAGTGAGCTATACCTGGACCCATGAGAACCTTATCAAGGAAAAGGTAGTGGCCCAATCACCACTTTTCTAAATATATTTTCTATACAAAATATTGTCAAGGTATAATCCTTAGTTATTCGTACAGTACTCTATGATTTAAACAACAATATTCAGTAAAATAGTAAGTGTGTGAAACTGCAACACCACATGAATGAGCACTCTGCCATTTTGCTAGTGTAATCAATATGAGGACCAGAAAAGTTTTCTAACACGCAAGCAAGAATATTCCGTAGTTTTTGAGTCTTGACTGTACACTTCATGATTTTGGCTATGATTTGCAGCACACTCTTAAGATACACAAATATCTTATGCACATTTCAGTAGCAGAATGGCACTTAGCTTGCTCTAATAGAAACAACAGAAATGCAACTGACAATTTTAAGAAAGACAATGTCCTTATTTGCATGCTGAAATTCTGGCTGTGTCCCCCCAATCCAGGCACATCCATTCATTGTGCAATCTGTCGATGGGTAAACAAATAGTGCAGGATTCATCTCAGTGGGATCTGGCCCTTTGGTCTAACCGAAGTCAATTCTAGGTCGATACTGAAGTACCATAGGGTAAGACTGAAAACAAAAGCAAGGGAAAAACAACAACAAAAACAGACAAGAAAGCATGAAGACATGATTCATAAACAATACAAAGAAAATGCAATTAAAGACTACTTTAAGAATAGCCAGACCTTATCTCTAAGATAGATGTATATGACAATTTATATGAAATAATTTCATACATTTTAACAGTTAAATCCATCCCTGTACTTCAAATCTATTAGCTATTTGTCACGGATACACAATTTCTGTATCTGCTTTTACATATTTCAATATTTATGTTTTATTACATTTATACTTGGGAGTGCTCGAACAGTCTTATTTCTGTGTTGCTGTGTTTGATAAAAAGCAATCTTGACATTTTATACTTTCTAAACCAAAGTATATTTACAGGTGATGTACTTTCAAATTTATATACAGAGGTTCCATAGCTAAACTATAAAAAAGGTCATATTGCTGTCAGCTGATTTTCTGAGAGATGAGGGCTACCTTCTCCCCTAAATCCAAACTCCTTAGCCTCAGATCTAGTGATAAATTTTTATTAATTCCTACTGAGGAAAAAAAAAAAAAAGGCAAGTCAGCTTCTTGGATCCCTAAATTGGACAAAACTGTTGTGGAATGGAAGGCAAGAGTGGATGGGTTTCCTAAAAGGGCTGCAGAATATCTGGGCACTTGTTGCTCAAACTGTTGTTTTACACAATCTCTTATTTTTCAGTCTGTCAGCATTTTATTTAAGTCTCAAGTTTTCCTCTTAACTTCATTAGCATACTGGATATTCTCTATAGGATAAAACCCTGGCAAATCTCATTGTCTCAGCAGCTGTATGGCCTTAAATATCTCTCTGCCCCAGGACAGAGAAACAAAGGCAATTTAAGTTGTTTTTCTTTTTCAATAGCAAATATGGAAATACAAAGAATTATTACAGAAGCTATCATTAAAACCACAAATATTTTGCTGCATCCTTCAAATGCAACAGAGACGAAGAAACAAAGATATAGCTCCAGAGACCTACAGGGTTAATAAACTTTCCATGCCATGGTAGTGAAACATCACCGGAACTAAACGTGATCACACTTGCAGGGGATTTACAAACTGGAGTGCAGAGAAATCACAAGGTAAACCCGGAGGTATTAACAGTATCAGGAGTGTTTAGGAGAGCAGACAGGGAGCACCACGTGTAGTCTGCATGTGCAATTAACAAACATGTATCTGCAGTATCATAAATTACTTGGTCTCTGATTAATTTTTTCTTTGCACATGATATGACTACCATATTATTTAAATGCTGTTTCACATGGTTTTCACTTTGAGTATATAAATTGTCTCTAAAAGTGTGCAGATCTAATTGGAAGTGCACACAGGTAGAGACAGAGCAATCACCACACAGAAATTGCCAAGTAAACCAGTGAGTCTCAGTGTTTTAGCAAACAAAATCACAAAACTGTACAAAAAAATGTTCTGTGCTGGGACAATTCTAATTATTGAAGGAGGCAGGAGTGCAGTAGTTCACTTCCATCACTAGTGGGGAGTGACCCTCTGTCACTAGCTCTAATTTTTTACTTGAGACAAAAATAGTGTTTCAAACTTGCAAAGTGACTTTTAGAAACCAGTTCAAATCAAAATTCTAAATGAGGAAACTGAAATACTGTTTCAGATAGTATTTGGAACCAGACTGGTCAGTGAAACTTAGAAATCAACTTCAGTTTGCAGGTTCTGGAGGTTTTGCTTCTAGAGATTATTGCATTTCTAATTTTAAAAATGTGAAAGGAACAGTTCAGAAAAATCTAACATTTGTTTACTCCATTAAAAAGGACATAGGAATTCCCATTTGGAGATGAAATCAGTGTAGTCTCTTTTAATTCACACTCTTCAGTTTTGTTCCCTTGCCAGTGACTGCCCAATGCTGCTTAGTTAGAGGAATGAGATAGGAAGAGGTAGATAATCCTTTGAGGCTGATATGGATATCAACCTATAAAATGATATCTCTCAAAAAAAACACAAACAAAAACTGGCCTAATGTAAAGTAAGAGAAACCCTAAGCCCTTTAAATAAAGTTTGTGCTGCAGGAATGAAAATGCTCAGGCCTTGCTCACAGAGTTTTAGGACTTTGTAGTGAGGACTTATAAGAACTCCACAAGTTGAATTACAATGGAGGTGCTGCCAGGACCTTAATGACTGTAGTATGTACAGTCGTGAGTGCCTCTTACCTGATAAAATGTGCCATCCTGTGAGCAGACTTGCGAAGATGAGCAGTTCTGACACCGAAACTGCGAAGGAGATGATTTTCTGATCAGATAAGAGGCATCCACAGCTGGACATACACATTTACCATTTAAAGATTTTTTTTTTTTTTTAATTTTTAAATGTAAAGGTTGCAATCAACTTACTTATTTAAAAACAGGAAGGATTTGTTTAATGAATAAATGGACATTTTTCCCTTTACTTGTCTACCTCATGCAAGGTCCACAGCTATGCCAGTAAAAGCTCATGGTCAATTAGTACCAAAGACGAAGATAATGGATTCACTTGATCTTAATTCAGAAGAAGAGATTGTTAATTAATTACCATTGCAACTTCATTGGGGAAAACAAAATCATAGAATCCTAGATATTACTGGATTTATTACCAGCACAATGAAATTTTTAGAGGTTTTACTCATCTCTGACTTAAGGGGAGTGATTTAAAACTACATAAAAGAGAAGATGAACACATACCTGGCTATACTGTGTGTATATAAACACAAGTTAAAACTTAACCAGGAGTTGTCAGCTCTTCCATTCACTAAATGTTAAAAACTATAGTTCCGAGATTTTTGAAAAATTTTCACCAGTACAAATATCTTTTTGTCAAGATCATAGTTACTGTTGCTTCCAATTTCATGCAGCTGCCAAAAGTCCATTTGTAGGCAAGGACTGCAGGATGAAACGCCATGAAAAAATTCCATTATCCCTGAAATTGTTGCCTCAACACTTCCTAATAGTACAGCCAATGCTAACAAAAATACAAGATGGCAAACCAAACAAACATCCACTGGTTTCAAGGCAGTATTGGAAAAAATTCTAGTTAAAGCTCCCTTACTTGTGCAATACTGGGGTTTCAGCAATCACCAAATCTCAGAGTAATATTACTTTCAAATTTAACGAATACTTGCCTATATACGTTGACCTCCCTAATTCCTATCAAAATCTATCCTTACCCCTCCAGCTCCAGATTAAAGTAAAACTTTAGGAAACTTGTGAATTGTTAACTCTACAGGGTGTTTAATCCTCTGTCTTCTCTGTCCATGTCCCAGTGCTTTTTATTCTGAGCACTAGAAAGCTTAAAATAAAAAAAGAATAGAGGAAGTTTGGAATTTTCTTCAGATCAGCACTTTAAGGTCTGTTAAATGCTTAACCTTAGCTGCACTCCAATTTAGGCTCCGCTAGTAACGACAGACAAACTTGCATATGCTACGAAGCAATAAAGAGTGAAGAACAATCAACAGGCACGCACAAACAAATGTATAAAAGAAAGAGAAGAAGAGAGGATATGACTTCTAACCAAAAAAATTAAATATACAAGGCAATACTAAATCAAACTGAGTATCAGTCCTGAAAAAAAAAGTCTTTTAAGAAGTTAAATACTGCAATTCTAAAATACATGCATGCAGCAAGGAAAACCCATCTGGCTATTATCTGAATGTTATTGTTACACAGCATATCTAAAAAGAATAAATGTAATATTAACAGAAACAGTAATAAAACAATTAGATTCCACCAATAATTTTTCAGTGTCACTTTCAGTTTATTGACTGAATAAAACAGGTTCTTACTGAAGAACTGCTGGATGCAGATTCCCCAACTACCGTAACTCAAAAGGTCACTAAAAGCAAATTTGCTGAAAAAGAACAAGGGCTTGGATTTTCAGTTACTTGACTTAAAACTCTGAGCAGAACTTGCATGTACACATTGTGTATCTGGTATTTTGAAGTTTCAGAATCTATGCAATATATGTGCTGCAGGATTTCACCCATAGGGTTTCACATAAGAAATTCAGAAAACATGCAAAAGGCATTTTTAAATAGGGAGTTTTTGAAGGGTCATAGAATATATTCTGGCCTAAGCTGTGAAAGCATGTATAGTTTCAATAATAAATATACCAAAACATCATTTATCAATAATGTAACAGCATTTACGTTTTCGCCTCTTAGTCTCCATCTTGTCATATAGATGAATTCCATCGTATGATCCTTCCCCATGATTTCTCCGTTGCATAGTACATCCAGCTTAAAATATAACAGAGCAAACAGTAAGACAAAGGGATGCAGAATCTTAACGTCTAAATGAACTCCTAAGTGACTCTCCAGAGTTAATCCCTCCACTCCCATCATTATACAACAATTCCATCAGACATGTACATCAAACCTGGATGAACACAACATGCTGACAATATGCTACTTTGTACACTGGTATTCGACTGGTATTTTTTCACTTTTGTGTTTTTATTTGAAGTGTGGAGAGAAGGAAATCTGCTACCAAGGTATGAAATCACCAGCGGACAAACATTCCCTATATTTAGCTACACTACACAGTATCTGTGTGAAGAGAAAGCCTTGTGCTGTATTTTGAAGGCCATCTTGCTATGCCAGTGCTCTTTCAAACTCAAAGATACAAACCACAAGTACTGTAATTTTCATTTTAAAAAATAGATAATAAAGAATTTTTTAAAAATTAGTTTAAAAATAACTATAAATTACAAGAAACATGCACTTCAAAGTATACAGACATTCATTAACTGAAAGCAAAAGACAGAAAAACAATGATCTTACTGTGAAAAATTTCTAGTTTAAACTGTATTATAGCATCTTACTGGTGCCTGCCACTGCAAATGTTAGACAGTATTTTCATTACTAGAGCTATAATGTTTTCCGGGTTTTACACAAAACAAAGAGTCAAAATTTTGATTCTTTGTAACACAAGCCATTAAGGTACCAAACAGATTAAAAACCAAATGACACCAAAAAGGCTGGTCAGCATGTCATGGCACTGTGACAAACTCCTGTGTACAGCTATAAACCTGTGCACCAAACCTAACTCAGCTCTACCCCTGACCAAAGTTGGGAGGCTGCTGCTTATGCTGAAGGCAACCTGCCCTTCATGGAGCCTTTGGCTCCTGTAAGAGAACAGGCTGAAGAAATAGTCTTGCTTCAGTCTAAATTCCTGTATCCCTGGAAAGAGGGGAATCGGGTTCAAACATGATTAAATTTCATAGAAATGTATTATGTTGCAGGAAAACAAAAATACAAGCATCTTTCTTTCAAATGTACCTCATAGGAACTTGGAAGTTTTAATTTTAAGCTGAGAAACTTTTTGATAGTTCCCACGGTCACTCGAGTAGAACAGCGGATAAATTTCTTCATTAAACCCTAAAGCAACAGCAAAAAATCAGAAAAAACATGTTAGAAATTCTGGAAATTGTGAGCAATCTTCAGTGCAAGAACAGCTGTAATTGATAATTTTTTTCAACCACTAACCAATTTTACTGCATTCTCTTCTAATTCATAATGACACCATAGGTTCATTTTTGTTCACTTGTTTTCAAAATTTAGAAGATGACAAGCAAGTTCATTTGACCCATCTCTAGTTCTAAAGACATTTCTAAAAGACACAGAAGGGAGGAAAGAAAAAACCCAAAATCTAGCTACCACCAAAACCCCAGAAGAACTAAAATAATCTATGTGTTTGTGTTAGTAATGCTGGGGGTCAAAGAAATGTTGCATTTCTTAGAAGAATTAAGAACCTCCAAAGTTATACCAGTAACATAACACAGAGAAAATATAAGTAGTTTTATTAGAAAAGTTCTTAAATATATTTTTCTTCTTATTCTTCTATTTTCAATTTAGTAAAACAATAATAAAATCTAAGGTGATTTCTAAAGACTTTCTTCTAGGTGCAGTATGTTTGGTAATCCCCTTCAAGATAGAAACCAAATATCCCCAATTCTTAAAACAGCAATTGGGAGGTATTACTCTACACATTTTGCAGACTGGAGTGACCTCCCCAAGGCCATAGACAACATATCAGAGTCAGAATCAGGTTTGCAGCTCAGAAAATCTGGATCCCAGTCATTCAGTGCACAACACACTTGATAAGCAGGTTCATTTTGGCACGTTAAGACAGTAATCCTGGAGGTGTGAGGCAGCTCACCTACAGCTACCTTTGTAAGTACCTCTGTTGTATGCTGTAATCTGTTGTGTAATGCACTTGTACACCATGAAGGCTGTAGACTGCAAAACTATAACCCAGACACAAAAAAAATTGCATTGTCACAGATGGATTTCTGTATAGAGCTGTATTTTTTACAAAATTCCAAAGATACACTGAAGTGCCTCAAACTAAATAAGCGTGGAGTGGGAACACGTCACCACAGTAAGGTTTATTTTTAATGGTTATAAAATGAATTGGTTCCTATAAGATGCTATTCTGTCATCAATACAGCTTGTTTGCTACTCACTTTGACGACATTATCTCCTGACTGCCCATTGTTGCGTAAACAGTCGAGGCAGATTGCAATCTGTGGGTCACTCCTGTGATAGTCTTTATCTTCTTCATTTTCATCACACTCCTCATCTACTTTGGGTTTATCAGCTTTTGGACTTTCATCTGTAAAATATGCAGATCATATTATTTAAGTATAAAGTAATTAAAACCCACATATTTGAGAAATATGGCATTTTATGAGCCATAATTTTTCTTCACATTAAATTTACACAATTCTAACTCCGTGCATTCTTAAACTGACCAATTTAAAAATCTCTGAAAACAAATTTTTACTATTGAAATTTTAATGCAATATGCAAGCAACAGATTTCTATGGAACAGAAAATAAGCAGGGAACGGACTATATTGGGTATGGCTGGCTACTTCTGATATGTCCAGTAATTAAAACCCTGCAACTGTGCATGCATCAGGATCACTCAGACATGTAAACCTAGTGTAAGGTGTGGCAATTCACTGACAAAAATAATGTTTCAAAATTAACAGTGGAATAACTAATCCCAACACTTGTATATCAAAGTAACACAGCTAATCAATTCATATTAACTGTCTGTCACAATAATCCAGTGAAGACAAGTTCCTGTAATGTAATCATGAGGTAAACTAAAGCTTATATTTCATCCACTTTTGACCTGGTCTAAGTAATGTCACTATAAGAACTCCAGGTGTTTATCTCCAGAAGGATTTTACAACTATATAGCCATATATTTACTTATTCCCCTTCAAAAACAAAAGACATAAGAAAAGAGGAAAGGTTTGTGTATATTTTAGCGGAGCTTATATAAACTATATAATCACATACAACATGTTATCCCCTTTCACTCATGCTGTTAACATGTTCTATTGGTTCCTTGTTTAAAATTCTAACTCTTTGGAAAAGGAACCATCTCATACAGTTTAGAAATGTTTAGCAAAGTTGAGCACTCAAAGGCTAAGACCAGCAAGTACGTCTAGATAAGGCTGCAGTGTATGTAAACAATAACCATAAAATGGAGTAAGTTTTACAGATTTAGAATACAGTATACAATAATCGTACTGTATACATTTGTTTTTTTCTGTATCCCCAACTTATTTTGATTTAAAACAAAGGCTGCTCTCTGTTGGAATAAAACATCACAATTAACTTGAATAAGCTGCTTTTGCATTTTTAAAGAACTTTCAGATCAAGTTCTGCTGCTTTCCTACACTTACAAGACTTCTAATGGAATTTAGAAGAGTTCAGATGAGAAAACAGAATGTAAACTTTTATAAATACCAAACCATGACTAAGTTTCTTGACATACTAATTAGTTCCCTTTGTTCAGTTTACATATTCTAGATTAGTTTTAAGCTATATTCATTACTTTTCTCTCTTACAATTTTTAAGTTTCCAGTAATCATAAAATATTTGTCCCCAAGTCCCTATTAGCTATTGATGCATTTAGTTGAATGCGTATGGTACATATATTTTGTTCTTATCATCTTCCTATGAACAGAATTTACAGTATCAAACTAGATTTTTTCCTTTTCTTTTTCTGAAAGTCCAGGAAGCAAAGTCTATTAATCCAGCAGGTGCAGTCTACCTGTCACAAGCATTTGTTCAGTTCAGGCTGGAGAGAACCAATGAATATTTTTTCTCTGTACCATGGTATGTTTCATCATTCAATTCTTTCTGGTAACCACTCTCCTCCTGGAGTCACCAATGCCTGAGATAGGCTGTGTTGTTTGGGGTTTTTTTCCTTCTGGTATGTGAAAATTTTAAGTCCTGGTATTTTTTTACAGATCTTAGATGCTTAGGTTGGGAACCGTGCTGTGACCTGTGGCACAGGACATAACTGACAGACTCTTAAACTACAGTGGCAATGTGATTGCAGGGCATGGGATTGACAACAGAAAAAGTCTCTTCTAAACTGAAATTATTCTCAGCAAATAATGTCTTCCCAGGCAAGACTCTAAATGCTTATTTATGGCAGAAAATAGCTTAAGTGCTCATAATTTCCTTCAATGAATTGTCCTCACTTTTGAATGATTTGTAGACACAAAGTTCCATAGCCCCAGGATCAGTCACTAGTGGAGTTGGATACACCTGTAGCTACTCAAAAGTACATTTTGTGAGTTAGAGCCTTCCTCTCATTCACAAAAAACAATCCAAGCTCTAACTACCCTCATTACCTCATCTCCATTAGGTTTATCACTAAATTAGGAGAGGAAGGTAAGAACCAGAAAAGTAAGTTGGTCAAAAGTAAATCACATTCTACAAATTTGCAAATTATCTGTTAATTCTTCCTATGTATGTATATAGCAGAATACCATTTTCTAAACAGTCAAGAAATGTCTGTATCTCACAAAAATATATTCTAAGTATTTTTAAAACCGAACAGGTATACACTACATAGTATACTGTAGTAAAATAATATAATTTCATCTAAACTGTTCTGCAGTTCTTAATTTATTTATATAATAGAGAAAATAACATTGTCCCTTACAATGGATGCCAAATCCAAATCAACAAAACTTGTGAGAAAGAAAACGAAATGTTACAAAGTTGAAAAGAAGACATTATTACAAGATGTTTACTTGACAGTTACCCTTTACTGAAAATATTTTTTTTAACTTAGCAGAGTCTTTCAAAAGTTCTTTAAAATCAAATCAAATAGGCTATGGTATTAAAAACCTGCTGTCAAATTAAAGGGGCATAAAACCAGCTGGATATAGTCCTCACTTAGCACCTCAATACTGAGTTTCAAAGTTCATGGATCAACTACAAAAAATGAAACAAAACAAACAAACAAAAAACCAACCAAAACCAAACAAGCAAACAAACACTCATTGTGGAATCTATATAAAACAATTATTTAGCATGTGTGGAAAACTGTTTTACTACTTGTCATAACTAATTCTTGACAACCTCCTACTTAACAGATGGTCAAATTTGGTAACAGAAAGTAATCTGTAAAAATTCTGTGAAAAAAAATCTGTATCTCGCTGTATTAAAAAAATTAAGAATTCAGCTGGACAATTGTGAGAGCGTTGCAAGTGAGAGCCTAGGGTAATGCAAATAAAAATGATGGTAAAACAGCTAGTGTCTGTTAGCCAAGTGGTTAACAGAAAAGCAGCAGTATATGAAGGCTCATACCACATTTGCACAGATTCGCTATGAGTTTCTGTAGTAGCTTTGAATTCAGTAAAAACAAAATGTACTTGTCTGAGTGAAGAAACCAGTCTTAATAAACAGTGTTAGTTAACATAAAGAGGGAGGGAAAAAATCATCACCTTGTCCATTTTCTTGAGGTTTGTTTTTCTTCCAAAATTCGATCTCTCGCTGCAGTTCCTCTAGTTAACACCAAAGAACAGTAATGTGAAATTTTAAATCAATACCAGGTATATAATCAGAAATAGCCATATTCCCTCCACCAACCCAAACAGCTCCCAAAAGAAAATGAGAAACTTACGTTCTCGAAGTCCAGGCACCAACTTAAATATAATTTCCTCTAAGGTGTTATCCAGCCTTTCAGAGGGAAAAAATACATTTCACATTAAATGGGAACTAGCATTTACAGTATCTTTAGTGTTTAAATATCAAACACTTTTGAATAATAAAATTTGTTTCATTTTTCTGCTAAATAATAAATCCTGTCAAAGTCAACTGATTTTAGCTTGAGAGACAACATGCATTAAAGCTTATCTAAATGGATTTATCATAGAAATAACAAAGGAATTTATTTTTTAATGTATAAAGATAAGAATGAATCAAAAGAGAAAAAACATTATACTCTGAATTTTTTTTTTTTTTTAAATTTGTATTACATGCAAACAATAGTGTTACTAAAAGGAACAGACTGGAAAAGTAGTATCCAATTTTAAGGTCCAGCTCATGAGTAGTAAGCATGAAAATTATAAACTCCATGATCATATTAAGTGTTGAAGTGCTTTGCTAATAAGCCTGTTAGGATGAACTGAACAGACTATTCCCTACTTACCACACTACAGACAAACCAGTCTTGGCAGGATAAAGAAGACCACAGAGCATCCATGCTGCTCTGACTTGACAGTTCTCAGTACCCAGCATAATTAATTTGAACTATTTAAATCTGCCATGAGGTGGTACACCAGAAGAGAGCACACAGCACAGGCATGTCCTCTGATACCCTGATATTATTGCCAAAATTATTGCAGTCCCTTCTAGTGGCCACAGTGCACTTATCCTTTTGCTGCTGAAGCTAAAATATTTTTCTTTCTTTTTCTCTGAATTTAACCAACTCTTCTATCCATTTAGTTTATCCTCTGCTTTCTAGTTCTACTTCCTCTCCTGGTCTCTTATCCTTCAGTTTCCTCTGTCTTCCATTCAGTTTCCTTTTCCTTCCTCTCCTTTGCCCTTTATGTCATCTCTTGTCAGCAGAAACTCCCACTGCCCACAGACTAAACAAAAACTCATGACAAAATAAAATAATAAATAATACAGAGAAATGAAGTACCTTGACATTCAGTCAGAATCTGGCATATTTTTAATGGCCTTATTTTTTCATCTCACTAACAATATATTTCTTTACATATATATTTGCAAATCCACGTGTGTACATAGTATTAATAATACACTACAGGCCTACTAAAAAAACATAGCTCTTCTGTCATTTGTTCACCAACAGTGGCAAAGTAGAAGACAATGTTTTTTATTGTTGAGGAATGCCTACAATCCATATAAATCGATAAAAATTATCTTAGAATGAATAAATGAGTATTCAAGGGTCTCTTCACAGAATTCGTACTTGTGCTTCAAAGTTTACAATTAGACCCATCACCCAACCATGAAGTTCTGAGACTAGATCCCTGTGGTATCCATCAGTAGATACAATCATACCACAAGAATATTCATGTTTAAGCTGCAACCACAATCCGTTTTTAATTGCTTCTTCTTAAGGGGGCAACAACAACAACAAAAAAATCCAGCAAGTGAAACATACCTCCTATAAAACAAAGCAACATGGAGAGCACCTTCTCACAGATAAGAAGGAAATTAAAATTGTAGGATGTCTGAGTGCTTGATTTCTGATAGATGACAATATAGGTCTCCCTTCCCAGATGGTGCATCTTGTAGTGTCCTCTGTCTAAGGTAACTACAGGGCACTGCTTTCTGTAAGGTTCCCACAGCAGAGCACTGGAAACTTTTCTTAGAAGTGGAATTCATTTCACGCTGTAAGAAAGCTCCAACTTTCATAATTTACTTATTAAAAGAAACAAAATAAGGACTTCAAAAGAGAACATCACTACCTTAATTAAAAACCCCTCTGTTCTTCAGGATGGTACAATACATGCTGGTTTTCATTCAATTATTTTTGAAAATTCTCATTTAGCATTTTCTAATTTACCTTCAATGGCCCAAAACAAAAGTCACTGGTAATGCCAAAATAGCAAAAAAATCCAGCATACTTTGCAAATTTACAATGCTAGAAGCAAGAACTGGCTTCCCACTCTAGTCAATGACTTTATTTTCTTTCAAAAACTAAACAGAAAAACCTTTTTTTTCTTTACAGAGGATAAATACTAATCAATACTCTGACAAAGGGCAGGAAAGAAAAGTCCTATCTGATCTTTAAATGCAGGGAAACTAAAACTTTAGGGGAAAATGGAATTATTACAAGATTCTTGATTTCAGATGCATCTTAGAGTGTTCCCATAATCCGCACATGTGAGCACTCTGACATAAAGATTTGTATTTCTGTGACTCATATCAAACCCATTCCAAAATGAAACTACTTGAAAAAGGTGGTCTCAGTCATTCAATATGATACTTCCTGTTAATGCTGAAACAAGATTGATATTTTAGAGACACCTCTTTCCACTCCCACATCTTCCAACCATCTTCCAAATCTCCAAACCACAATGTATAGAAAGAAGAACCAAGCATTTCTGTCAGGTTAGTATAGCTCATTTTTTCACCTCTTCTATAATAATGAATGAGTTGTTATATCAATACTCTCTGATAATCATCAGCAAATGTGAACCAAACTAACTAAGACTATTGCTCAGGAAAACTTGCATGCACAGGAGTATGCTAGCAAGAGAAAAAGAAGTCTGCCTTCATGCCATTGTCAGCACAGACCCTATTGAGCACTGATGATGCAGAATACTGAATGCCAAATACTGATTTAGCAGTAAAGGGAATTCTTAAAACTTAACGCTCTTCCTACATTTTCATTTTAGAGCTCAATGATGAATTTCAGGCTTTTTGAATTTCAGACTTAGCCTTGTAGTTACAACAGACCCTAAGTGCTGCCAACCAAGAGACACATGTCAAAAGCTCACACAGTCATGAAGTTACTCAGAACTGAGTTTAGAAGTAGTTTATAAAGCTTATCTGAGAGATCTTAGTTAAAACTACTATGTGGCTTTCAACACGATTTCTCAGAAAATGACTGCATTCTTTAGCAATGATGGGGCTGATCTCTACGGTCAGAGTGTAAGACTTGTATTAAGTTATGCAGGCAACATCCAGGAAAGATAATCCCATTGCACTGCTCACGTGCTCTTCTGATTATTAGGTTAGCAAATGTTCAAAGTTGGTTCATAAAATACAACCAGGAAACTACTAACTATATGCAGTTTCTTGGCAAAGAGACCAAATGACTCTAAAAGGAATTTCAGGAAATAATTGCATATAAAATAGCTCTTCCCACATTTCTGGCTTGTGCTCTCAACTTTCCTCACCCATCTATAATTTCCTGCTCAAAGGACAGTATTTGTTTACTAAACATCTACTACATGTTTCAGGAAATGCATTTTTCATCTCATATGAAGTGGTCCCATCAGAATAAAAGAAATATTTCTAAATGCTTTTGTTTTCAGCTTATTAGTAGCCTATAGCATGTTCTGTCATGACTCACACAGCACCTCAGAAACTGACAGGAAATCAGAAAAATAGTAAACATCTACATAAACCTGCTCAGCCCTACCCTTCCAAAAAACATTCAGATGATAAAGACTTAGGCCAATCACACCCTTGACAGTTGCTGAATTCAATCTCTCTCAATTATCCCCTCGGTACATAACTGAAGTATGGGAATGGTTGTGCACACACGGATCAGTCAAAAATCAAAGTAATGTATGAAAAATTGTAACAAAAACAATGATGTCGGAAAATGATACCAAGCCTAGTAAATTCAAGATGTAAATTTATATTTTTACATTGATGTAAGAATAAGTCCTCCCAAGTTCACAACAGTATTACAAAGCACTAATACTAGGGGATGGGGTGGAGGCAGTGTTGGGAGTGAGGGCAGGGACTGCCTTCATCACTCTAGGAAAACATTAAGTTCTTCCACTTATGATGACATTTCTTGATTTCTCTGTCTTATGGGATGTCTATCATCTTTGTTTCAACATAACACCACTAAAAGTGAATCTAGAATTTCAGGAAAAATAATTGTTTTTAAAAGGGTGTGTTACTGTGGTATAAAAAAACTCAAGAAAGGGTATTTTTAATGTAAAAATTTTTTTCATTAGTGTCTTTACCTTAATCTTACAGCAGATTTCAATAAGACTGGCAGACCTATGCCCTGAAAAACATTGCTTTTTGCATGATTCATTTTCTACAAGAAGAAAAAATTTGCCATGTGGTTTGGAATACCCTAAATAATTTGAAAAAAGAAACACTAGCATTTAATTTCATGTAAAGAATAAAAGGTATCTGGTTCATTTATTTGTTTAATAGAGACATTATTTTTTTTTTTTAACTTGTACAATATAACCTCTCTTTTTGTGTCTTTCCCTTATGTTTCCTCCTTTTATTACATCTGAAAAAGAATCAATTTAGACTTCAGTGGGAGCTAAGAAAATGAAAACCTATATGGCTTAGAACAATTACTATATGCATGATAAAAATAAGCAAAACTATTAATTCTCTTTTAGGATAAAGATGTTAAGATTTTGTTGTTGTTGTTGCTCTTCCATTTCAGCAAATGTCGTGAAATAGCATCTTACCTTAACATTTCTAGTGGATTGGTCTCATGCACTTGGTTGCCACACCTGGGACAGTCATTGCTGTCTTCAAAGTGTTGAACGATACAAGTCTTACAAACTAAAAGAACGAAAAAAAAGGAAAAAACCAACTTAGACAAGATCCAAATAATATTGCTCGAGTATGACCTGATGATACCTGGTAGCTACTTCATGCATCAGAAACAAACAAGTGTTATCTTAAAGTACATAATTACAATGTATCTTATCCCCTTGTTCCTCAAACCCATAGTTAGTTCTGCTCTGCTGAGACACCGAGGTCAGCAGCACAGGTTGGACAAGCACTGCTTTAAATGACAAGATATTTTTGCTACTTAGAATTCTCCCAGCATCATAACACATGAAGCCCATAGCCTGTACCACCTTAAAGAACAGATTCTCTCAGAGAGTGTGTGCTGGGGAGCTTCAGCCCAGCAGAGCCCAGCATCCCCTAAGCTGATCTGAAAATGACTTACACACATCACTTCTGTTCCAGTGGTGTTGCATGCAGCTGAAAATTTAAGTTTAAGTACTTGTTGTCAGAGAAAAGTTCACCGAAATTGCACACAGGTTCAAAGCGTTTCCCTTTTGAGACAGTGCTTTCCAAAGCAATGACAAAATGTACACTCAACACTTAATATTTGAATCTTCTAATGAAAAATCAGGATCATAACCATGGCAAGTATCAACAAACCCAAACCAACAACAATGTGAGTTTAAAAACCAATGAACTGAAAGTAAGCTAAACAAGCCGCTACACTACTATTGCTTCCAAATGATTAATTACAGACTGTAGATTTTAATGTCATTAATCAGAAAATGGAAGCCAAGCTGATGAGAACAAATATGCCTGCTATTATTACTGCACTACAATGTTTTGGATGGAGATAAACTCTACCCTCTGCTTATTATTAATTCACCTACTCTGAAATAAGAACTGCAAATTCATCAGTAAATGGACAAAAAATAAATGGACTGCTGTGATTGCAATATGCTTTCTGCTGAAACACTGTAACTTCTTTCATCAATTACCTAAAGCAATATGAACATCTCTAAACAAATTAGTAAATCCTAATTATAAGACAACTTTTGGAATCTTGAAATTCCTTTAACAAACAAAGCCTGTATTTGTCTTTGCCTTAGGATGCTCAGAAGAGTTATGTCAAATCAGCTGACGCTGATAATGCACACACATTAAACCTGCACGTGGGTGTTTCTTCCAACTGTTTTAAAACACTAACTTAAAGACATTAACTTCACAGCCCAAGTTTCTCAAAGAATTGTGAAATACGCTTCTGTCAGTTGAGCTTTTCAGCTGCAGCACCTGATAGCTCATAATCCTGGTATCTATACTGTGCTGAATACACTGCTTCTGTCAGGAGAAAGTGTATGGGTTAGTGGTGGGTGATGATAACACTGATGGGAACCACCAGGGTAAGAGTCATCTGATATCTCAGAAATGTCATTAGTTGGAAACCTCAGTTTAAAGAGTGTGGGGGGAAAAGGGCTGAGGAGCAAGTATGATGATGAAATTGTGAAGTCTAACACAGATGTAAATCATGGCCATTTGGAAATTCAGCTGAAAGTCACTGAGGTAAGTAACAAAAGGGTTTGGTTTACTCTAGACCTTTTCTTACTTGACTTCATAGAAACTGAGCTTAAAGATAACTCTTTTTCAATGGAGTTTCATCTGCTAACTCCTGTAACAAAGGAAGGGGCTAGTCTTTATTTTTTAAATTTTTTTGGCAAGCCTTCTGTCTGGCATAAACAGCAGCATCTCTATGGAGTCATTCTAGCCTGACACCAACTTAAAACGATAAAGAATAAACAAAGTGGAAAAAGTCATATAAATGTAATTGGAATTGGTCAATATTTTGGAATTGATAAACTCAACCCCTTACCTTCTCTTATTTGGAAAATGGCCAGGCTGGATGAGGCTCTGAGCACCCTAAACTAGTGGAGGGTGTCCCTGCCCATGGTAGTGGGGTCAGAACTAACTAAGGGTCTGTTCCAGCCCAAATGATTCCATGAATTTTTTTTTGCAATGGAGACTCAGAGAATTAGCACAAAAATCCTTCAAAAGGAGAAGGGGCTTCGTATCAATACCAGAGTGATTTGGTCTTTTTCCCATAAGCAATTAGAACTAGCCTCCTTCTGAAAGAATTTCCTTGCATTTTAGGAAAACTTTCTGAAATTCTTAAGAGAATTTAATTCCCTTCACTTGCTCTCAGGATCTCTGCTCCACTCATGTCAGAGAAGTTCTTGAAGTCTTGAAGAGATGACATTGCTCTTACTGCTTTGAAAAGGACTCATTGATTTGTCTTGTAAAGATATTTCAAATTTGGGCTTCCTAGTTTTTTTGTTTTGTTTTCCAAACTAAAGACAAATATGGCCTATCCAAGCTATAGCTTTCATTTATATCTGAAGAAATCTGAAATTATGACTATTCAGAAGAACTCCATGCCATGGGATCAATAACTAACACACTTATTTAAGTCAGATAATTGACTCCATAAAACCTCCCAAACACTAAACACGGCTAAACATAAAGCATGCTAATATTCACAATAATGTAACTTGAAGAAATATTTATAATATAAACCAATCTATGGAAAGGAACTGAATTCCTCAGTCTGAATATACTTTTGTGCTCTCTTTATACCCTTTTTTTTGAGAGAAGAGGATACCATTGGAAGGCATGCACGGTCTAAGAAAGGACCTAGTGATTAATGAAGAGCTTAATTTCCAGTGTAAGAAAGGTCTTTGAGGAGAACATATAAAGAGAAAACATCATAAGGAACCAAGAACCTTATTCCAGTCCTATATGGATGTCATATAGCAACAAACACACAGATCCGGATCATGTGTTTGTACAGACAGCTTAATACCATAAAAATCCCTTGAAATTTTAAATCAATGCTGTAGTAATCCAAAATAACTTTCGCTTTTTCTCATGTAAAGCTATGGTGCTATGAGGATTTGCCCACCAAAACTAAATGTGATTCACCGACAGCAATGTAAAGGTAAAAAATACACATAAATTCTAGCATGCAAGAATAATGAACTGATACGTGATACTCCTAGTGGGATCATCAACCACTATTTTCCTATATGGTAGGTATAATCATCCTCTGTTACTTTCAATGTAAAACACTGAACATTTTTCAAAGCCTATCTCTTTTCAGTTTCAGAAAATGGGATAAAATCTAAATATTGGGTGAAAAAGACAGGCAAAAAGGGAATCCTTAAACACAATTAAATTACAAATATAGTTAATCCATTAGGGGAAAAAACCAAGCTCCAAACCAAAACCCTTTAACGCTTCCAGTACAGATTAACAAAATAACATGGTTTCATTTGCTTTACCGTAGGTCAAGGTAGGGCAGCAAACAGGCAAAAAAACCCTGCTTAACCAAAAAGTACATTTTGCAGAATTTTGAGGTATATGCTACACACACCACTGAAATGAGAACTTGAATTTCATAGTTGTACGATGACATTTCAGATGAGACACAATAAAAGCTAAATTCACAGAAGATGACTTTCCACAGCTGATAAAAGTAATTGTGTGACATATGCTAATTGGCTGGCAACCATAACAATGCTGTTTTCCAATACAGAGATATCTGGTTCACACATTCTTTCAGATCTTTGTAATCAGATGAAAAATACAGATACAAGTGTCAAGACTGTGCTGTATGTCACAAACAAACAAAAAAAGTACGTATCTTAGGCATATCTACATACATATGTATCCCTCCAGGTTACTGTTTAAATGTTGATTAATGAGGTACCTAAATAAAACTTCATATTGCATTTTTAAAATAAAATATTCTACAAGATAAAGTTTAATTAGTTAATTGTGGTACAAATTCTTTGTCAGAACTCATCCTTTGAATTCTTCCAAGGATCTCCTCTCTCCAAGTTAACCACTCTGATTCAGTGAGCCAAGGAAGGGCACAGGAAATGCAAGCTAGTGGAACATCAAATCCATCTAGTGGAACATCAAACCCATCTCAGGGATGGCACAGAGGTGTAACAAGTCATTTGGTATGTTTACTGAAGTATTTAATTATCTACCTTAAGCCTACTTTAAAAGCACTTACTTTTAGGGGGAAAGTGTTTGCTTAAAAACAGGACAGAAAACTTCAATTCACGTAACCATCCTTTTCAGAAACTATCCAAGTGGGGCTATTCCGCTCTTAATTACAATTACCAAACACAGTTAAACTGGATTCTCTTCTGTTAAAAGAGAGAGAGAATTTCAGTATGTGATGACCAAGAAAGACTTTTTGTGTTGAAAACTATTTCAAAATAACATCTAGGCCCTGCTACATTCCATTAACTAATGCTCCTGCAGGAGAAGGAGTCTGAAAGCAGCTCAGCTTGCTTATCTGAGGGTGAGAAATTTTGCTGCAGTGAAGTTATTTGCGATCTTCTGTTGACAGAATAGGTTTTTAGCAAAATCTGAAAACCATTTTGGTTGAAAAATTATTTGATATGGAAAATTATATCTCTGGTAAATTTCCTGCAGGGAAGGACATTTCTGAAAGTTTCTAGACTGTCTTGGTCAGTAATTTTTTAACACAAATATTAGAGAGACCAACTAGGAGTAATGCACCTTTTCATCTCCTGTTCATAAACAGGGAAAAGTTGGTGACAAATACAGAGCCACAGAGAGCAGCTTGCCTTGAGGTGAACTGAGGATCTTGAGGAGGATACACACTTAAACAGCACAGTGAGGATTCTGAACTTCAGAAGATGGGACTTTAGCTTGTTTAAGCAACCGCTCATCAGATTTCCCAAGGAGACTATCATTAGAAAGAAACTCAGGAGAGCTGGCTGAGCTATACAGTCCACTGTACAGGGAATTTTGTCAGAAGAACTGCTTAGTGCACAAGAATTGCTCAGTGCACATGGTTCCTAATTAATATGCACAAGTAGATCATATTAGAAGAGGAAACAAGGATGGGAAACAAAAGGATATAAAATCACTACTCTGGCACTTAGAGACAAAAGTAGGAAAGCCAAGGCCCAGCCATAGCTAAAACTGATGTGAGACATAAGGGAATGGTGTAAGTATGTTAGCAGCTGAAGGAAGCTTAGACAAAATGTGCCTGTTAATGAATGAGGGAAACAACTCAGAAATAGTTTATACAGAAAAGTTTGAAGTCCTCCGTATCCTTTTGCCTTGGTCTTCACAGGCAGAGCTTGATCCCAGATCTCCCTGCATACCAGCTTGATTTGGGAAGGAGAGGGATGATCAACAACCGAGGAGCAGCAGGTTAGAGCTTACTGAGGAAGACCGGATGTATTTAAATCCACAGGCCAGGTAGGATTCACTCAGATGAATGCTTATCACCATAATCATGGTGATTATGAGAGGTACCTGATGACTAGAAAAGGGTAGTGTGTTACGCCCACCTTTAATAAAGAAGGGAAAGGATGACCCAGGGAAGTACAGCTAAACAGCCTCCTCTAGCTCACTGGGAAGAGAGTAGATTACATCATGTCCCTTGGAGTCAATTTCCAACTATGTGAGGGACGAAAATGTAATCAGGAAGTGGCACTAGCAACTTGCCAAAAGCAGATCATGCTATAGGCTGGCAGGTGATGTAACAATAGCTTGTACCATTTGAACAGCAGCTACCGGAGTGACAGAGCCCATGTTCTTGGGAGTGGCAAATTGTACCACAAGGAGCAATGGTCACATGGTGACATTTGGCAGGACATTCAGAAAAAGTAGATAAAGACTGTAGCACTGGAAATGGTTATTGAGAGAGGCTGTGGAGACTCCATGCTTGGAAATTCAAGTGTCAACTACACAGAGACATGGCTTGACTTGGTAGAGTGTTGGCAGCTAACCTGCCTCCTGCATGAAGTTGGCCTAGAAAACCTCCAGATGTCTCTTTCAACCAACATTTCTACGATTGTGTAAACAGTCTGCTATTTTTTAAGATACTAAAGAAAGTTCTTGAGGAAAGTTTATTTTTCAAGTTTTCTAAGTGCACACTGTACTAAACAACAGAGTGACTCAGGAGGCAGACGATGGGACATGCCCTTTAGCTCACATCCAGCCTGCTTCCATCAGTAGTTCTTAAACATGCTTGAAAACTATGTAACAGACTAGAAATAAAGGCCTCAGTCCGTAAGACAAAACCATTCTGTTGGAAGTAGCAAAAAAGAAATGAAGTAGTGAATTTGCAGAATAAGCAATTTTGCAGTAAATAACCATTTCCTTCCCAACAGAGATAGGAAAGTTTGCACTTCTGCTACCCGAGTTGCCCTTACGTTTCCAGTGAATAGTGGAGTTATCTGTCCAACATTTTCACAAGTCCCATCAGAAACATCTCTTTTTGAAAAGGCACTCATTTCTCAGAGCAGGACTTCACTTAATATTTTCCAGCAATCCAGAATAGGTGAATTAACTGCTAATTCCCTGCTTTGGTTACTACTGATCACATTAGTTCCCCTATGATCACTGCAGAATATCTATGTCAATACATGCTTTTCATCTTGTCGAGAGTAATACATTGTACTCCTAGTACCTGATTAATTTATACTGCTTCTTCAACCATTAATATCTGCAGATTTAGATCATTTGTACAACACTCTTATCAATTATGGCAATTAGCAAGTACAAGACAAATACCAAAGGACTTTTAAAATCACCGTATTTTGTGGTATCTGATTGGACAATACTGAAGAATCATACCTGTATGGTACCATACCTGTATTTGAAAAAAAATTATAACTTCAAAAGATTAAATATTTTCTACAAGTATAAGATGATTTATCAGAGTACCTTCCTGAATTCTGCCATCACTTTTTCCTCTGCAGACATAAGATTTGCATATCACCACTTTTTTCAAGATCTTTATTTTCCTTTCTATCACTGTAAGCTTTGTATTTTGCCCACTGTAACTAGACTTTGCTTTAAAGAAACACCACCTTCTTTCCTGCATTTCTACTTAACGACCCAAACGTGTGGTAGTTTTCCTGTGAGGAGACCTGGGTAACTATATGGCAGCTCAGTAAAATTCACCTGCTCTAACCTGGGAACTAGGCAGTAACAGAGCTGGCTCAGTGAAGAACTCACAAACTACAAAAGAACAAAAGAAGCAGATGCTGCTGCGAAGAGAATGCTCTTTCTGCCATTATTGTTTTGTAACAGGAGCAAAAGTAAATAAACAAATAAATCACATAAACAAAAAGATACCATAATAAAATCATTTTTTCTTAAATCTTAACTGATTTCTGATGTAACTTTTTTCCCCTCACCCGTCTTTTAAAAGTTACTGATGTT
Organism: Pachycephala philippinensis; assembly: GCA_013397055.1. Taxonomy (NCBI): domain Eukaryota; kingdom Metazoa; phylum Chordata; class Aves; order Passeriformes; genus Pachycephala; species Pachycephala philippinensis. The sequence continues at coordinate 511,718 of VWZT01005777.1, read as the reverse complement.
CATTAAACTTCAACCATAAAAAATTAGCTAATACTGGAATTTTTTCAGTTTCTTAAAAGGGAGAGAGAATTTAGTAATATATTTACCTCTCTCTAATAAATTTACCTCTGTTAAGCAACTCAGTCTTTTCCTGATTCTTTGTCACTATTTGCCTCTGTATCCAATAAAGGATGAAGATCCTCCTTAGCACTCCTTTTCTTGATAATGTATTTATAGAAACATTTTAAATTGTCTATTATGGCAGTAGCCAGATTAAGTTCTGGTTGGGCTTTGGCCCCTCCAATTTTCTCTCTTCATAACTTCACGATATCCTTGCAGTCCTTCTGGGTTGACTGCCCCGTCTTCCAAATTCATAAACTCTACTTTTCTTACTAAGTTCCAGATAAGGCTTTCTGTAGAGCCAGGCTGGTCACCTTCCCTGCCAGCTCATCTTTCTGCACATGGGGACAACCTGCTCCTGTGCCTTTAGGATTTCCTTCTTAAAGCACATACAGCCTTCCTGGACTCTTCTGCCCTTCAGAACTGCCTCCTAAGGGACTCCGTCAACCAAGCTCCAAAATCTGCCCTCCAGAAGTCCAGGGAAGTGGTTCTGCTAAATGCCCTCCTTCCTTTTTCAAGAATTAAAAACTATCTTCTTGTGATTGCTGTGCCCAAACACATCCTCCAACTGTCACATCACCCACCAGTCCTTCTCTGTCCACAAACAGTAGGTCCAGCAGGGCCTCACTCACCAACTATGTCACAAAGTTACCTTCCACCCACTCCAGGAACCTCCTAGACTCTCTTCTCTGCTATTTCCAGCAGGCATCTGGTAAATTGAAGTCTTCCTCTAAAACAAGTGCTAGTGATTGTGAGACTTCCCTCAGCTGCTTATCGAATGGTTCATCTGCCTCTTCATTCTGGTTTGGTGATCTGTAACAGACTCCCACCATGGTACCTGCCTTGTTGGCCATCCCCTCAATGCTTACCCACAAATACTCAACTCTATCATCACCATCACTAAATGCTAGACACTCAAAACACTCCCTAACACACCTGGTGCTACCCCACCAATTGTCCTTCCTTGCCTATCCCTTCTGAAGAGTTTTACAGCCATCCACTGAAGCTCTCCAGTTGTGTGAGTTATCCCACCATGTTTCTGTGATGGCCGCTGTGACATGGTTTTCCTGCTGCACAGTGGCTTCCATTAATTTAATTCTCTGTGTGCTTCATACAGTAGGGATGTAACACCAAATTGTAAAAATTAACAATAACAATTGTGAAGATAATAACAACTGCAAGAACAGCACTGTACAGAAATGACAGGAAATGCCAAGATAAGACTTTTAATTGATATTTATTAAAGGTTTAAAATGGGAAATCTACCAGAAGACATACAGTTCCCCTTACTCTTCTTTTAGAAGATTTCAAATGTTATTTGAAAAGACGCCAAATTCTCAAGAAGGTCCTGTGAAACTACTGCCTATTCAGGAAAAAATATTAAAAAAAAATCAAGCATGTAAATAAGCCTGTGAAAGTAAGACAACAGAGTTTGACAGGACCATTCATATGTTTAATATAATTCATACATGCCAATGTTTTAGATGTAGTAGGAGCAGAAGACAACTTAAACAACTTTTTATGAGATGGTTTCATTGAAAGAGATCTACTCCCTAAGTAAATATTTTGCCACCTTTCAAGTATTTCTCTGCATTGTGCCATGGAACACATTAGAGAGATGTGTGCCAGTACTGACCAAACTAGTGTATCCATCATACACACTGCCAACGATACATTAGCTTAAGTTTCAGAAGCATGATTATATTATCAAAAGAGCACACCTGACCTAATGATCTCACCTGTGATCAGACAGGCCACAGTGACACAAGTTTGGTGTTAGAGCCAGCACAGTCACCACTAGCTTAGGGGAAACAAAAGGGTCTCTGTACTCTGCAAGGTGTTCAGCAGAGCTGACATAGCCTCACAGAATGGGCCAAGGTTGGAAAGGATCCCAGTGGGTTATCTGTCCAACCTCTCTGCTCATGCAGGGTCATCTCAGACCACATGGCACAGAATTGCATCTGGACTGTTCTTGAGTATCTCCAGTGAAGGAGACTCCACACCCTCTCTGGGCAATCTGTTCCAGTGCACGGTCTCCCATACAGTAAGGAAGTTCTTCCTCTTGTTCAGGTGGAACTTCCTGTGCATTAGTTTCTGCCCATTGCCTCTTGTTCTATTGGTGGGCACCACTGAGCAGAGCCTTTCTCCGTTCTCTTGACACCCACCCTTTAGATATTTACACACCTTAATGAAGTCCCCTCTCAGCCATCTCTTCTTGAGCCTGAACAGGCGCAGCTCCCTCAGCCTTTCCTTGTAAGAGAGGATCTCCAGATCCCTGATCAACTTAGTACTCTGCTGGACCTGCTCCAGGAGCGCTGTACCTCTCTTGTATTGTGGAGCACAGAACTGCACACAGTTCAAGATGACCCAGACTGCAGACCAGTGCTTAGGAAACTCCAGAAGAGACTGGATTAATTCAGAGTATTTAATGTAAAAATTCAGTAAACATAAACAAACACAGTGGTGATATTAAACACATTAACACTTCAAGAAAATATAACTTATGAAAGAGAGACTATTTTGCAAACTACTACTTACAGGTATGGAGGCACTCTGTAACTGTAGTTGGCTTGATGAGATAGCCTTTACAGATATAGCAGGTGATATGAGGATTGAAATCTTTCACCAAATGCTTCCTCTGAGTAGCCATTCGTGGGGCAGGAAATGCTGGCAGAGTGCTTGGGGCCAGAGAAGCAAGTCTTAGAGGGGTCGATGTCCACAGTTCACAAGAGCTGTGGCGCTGCTCCGTGCAACTGGACTTCTCCAGGCATTGGATCTTAATTCCTCAGGTCTCACCGAGACATGGCTCATAACTCCTGCTCCTGTGCCGGGCAAGTCATTTTCCTACCTGTAACACACGTGGAAAAAGAGAGCTGTGTCAACCTGGCCGGACAGCGGCGATGCCCCGGAGGACCAGCGTCGCCATGAACTTGGCAGCGGCACGGGGCTGTAATTTACATAACAGCAGCCGCCGTGCGCCGGCAGCCGAGGTCCGAGGCCGCCCCCCCCGCCCCGCCGGGCTCCGGCCGCCGGCGGGACGGGCTGGGGGCCGCGGTGACAGGTGCAGGG
>VWZT01005777.1:477812-508282 GCA_013397055.1 Pachycephala philippinensis | reverse complement strand
CACCGCGGGCTGCCCGCGCACGGCGGCCGGACGGGAGCGGGGCGGCGGCGCTGCCGGCCCCAGGTAAGCGCAGGAGCGGCGCCCGGCCCGCGCCCTCGGCCCGGCACACACCCGCTGGGGCGCCGGAGCCGTGTCTTAAAAATAACTTCAGCTTCTGCCCATGGAAGGGTGAAAGTTAAACCCATTTCTCCAGCCCGCAAACGCAAAGACTAAACACTGCAGTAAGTTAGCCAAATCCAGTGAAAATACGTATGCTTTCCTCGAATCGGGACCAACTAGCCAGCGGCTTAGCACGAGTGAAAGCTGTCTCCGTGGCTCAGTGCATCTGTTTTTTGCCCCCCTAGTCACAGAAATCCATCATATTACCGGGTAATTATCCATAAAACTAATGATGCCCTAATTTTCCAATTGTACTATTTCTCGAAAATTTCTTTTATACCGCTTTTAACAATAATGACAGAAACATAAGGAGACATTTCCTGTATCAGCTGCAATGCCACCACATTACCTGCGACTGTTTTAGGTCTTTGCTTTTCTGTTCTGCATTTCGAAATAAATGCTCATTTTGCACTGGCCCTCCAGTGCAGTCTCCCTTTCATCCTTGTGTAAGTGCTGCAACAGCAGAAGGCTTTAATAACTTTGGCCTGTTTCTGCCATCTACTCCTACTGCCGTAATATTTACCAGGCAATAGATCTCCATTTACATCAATTCAATTGCTAGTCTGAGTCAGGTGCATCAAAACCCGCTACAATTAAAGTTACAGTGCAATGATGAATGCATGATAAACCAGGCACAGAGCAATTCAACAGGATGTGAACGATTTTTCCCGGTAAAATGTTCATCTTCTATGAGATTATTTCTCCACAACATGAACAGAAGTTTATATAGCTAAAAATCTTTTGAAGCAGCATAGAATCATCGAGTATCCCAAGCTGGAAGGAACCCACAAGGATCATCAAAGTCCAGCTCCTGGCCCCACACAGGAACATCCCAAGAATCACACCACGTGCCTGAAAGCATTGTCTAACTGCTTCTTCAACTCTGTCACCCTTGGTGCTGAGACCACTCTCTTGGTGAAGAACCTCTTCCTAACATCCAGCCTAAACCTCCCCTGACTCAGCTTCAGGCCATTCCCTCAGGTCCTGTCACTGGTCCCCAGAGGGAAGAAATCAGTGTCTGGCCCCCTGCTTCCCCTCAGGAGGAAGCTGCAGACTGCTATGAAGTCTCCCCTTAGTCTCCTGCAGGCAGAACAAGCCAAGTGACCTGAGCCACCTGCTCCTCATAAGGCTTCCCCTCTAGGCCTCCCCACCATCTTCACAGCCCTCCTCTGGACACTCGCTAACAGCTTTAGATCTTTTGAGGTGGCCAGAACTGCCCCCAGCACTTGAGGTGAGGCTGCACCAGTGCAGGGCAGAGAGGGACAGCCACCGCCCCTGACTGGCAGGTGATGCTGTGCCTGAAGCACCCCACCATTCAGTATAGTTTAACAGAGTTGTGTTGTGATGGTTTTGGCTTTCTACTGTTAACTGTTGTTTGCATTTTTATACCATAAAGCACACACAGACAAGTCACAGGCTAAAGAACACTAAACAGAGACAACAAAAACTATATACAACTCATGGGAATATTTTCATTAGTCACATTCAGTCAGTTTAGTAGAAATTGACATATTTTGGAATGTGCCTAAGAGTGGCCCTGCTCCAATGTAGTTTGATACAGCATTATTAAACTTATATTCATGCATTTAAAACAAGCAACTGCTGATGCTCTCCTGACTGTTTCCAAATCACTGCATCTGCTAAGGCTTGTTTTAAAACTAAACTGTATTCTAAGTGAGATTTCAAAGCATAGTTTTATCAAGGGTCCCATTTGAAATAAAAGAACCCAACATTTTCTAAACGAATTAATCAGCTATGCTTATGTTTACACAGTAATGGATGCACAATATTCTATTCAAGCACATTAAAAACTCAGTTATTTCATTTATTATACTGTGTAGCCCATGCAGTAATGCTCACACAGCAGTTGGGAAACTTGCAAACATACATAACTGGCATTGATTCCCATAAGTCATACTGAAGTCCCTCTTCTAAGGACAGCCAGTCCCATGCCAGGTAAGTGATAGAGTACATGACAAATTCTTGCCTCATCTCTCCACAATGCAGAACTCAGTCCTGCTGGTACCAAGCTGTATTTATGAGATGCTGACTGAAGGTGATGAAAGCTGAGGCTTTCAGCACCTTTCCAGACCACAACATAAAGAGCAAATGAGAAGCAGCATAGAAGAAGCTCACATTTCATTATCAGAGGAAAGCAGATCCTTAAATACTTATGCTTTATATCATCAGGAAGCAAATTATGTTAATAAATGCTTATGAATTAATTATACTTTCAAAGATAGCTAACTCCTAGCATTGCATGCAACAGGTTTATTTAAAAATACAGGTCCTTGTAAGTGATGTGAGCATTTTGATCTACTTATAGCAGTTCAAAGGTAACAAGAATAGTGCTTGAATCAAACAAGGCAGTCACTTCACATTATGAAAGAAACAGAATTAAGAAATGAACTGAGCTCATCAGAGTAAATACATGTCATGTATTAGTGACAGGAAACATGGTATGACAGAGAGGGTGATTATAGCCCTCAAATGAGTGATGAAAATACAGCTGCTCTCATTTTTCTGTGTTTTTTGAACTTTTGACTTTCTCATCAACTGACTTTTACTCAGCAGTCCTCAGCGTCCTCTAACATAGTGCTTACTTTTTTTAAAAGCCAGGTCCTTTTTCACATATATGAGCTTTCCTAACACATAGAAAATAAAGGCTGCTTTCTAAGTATTATCAACCTTGAGGAGCAGTTTCTTGAAACCCCTAAAGAACTACTGTATCATCCTGATGTGAAACAGAGTAATTACTTACTTTAATATGAATAAAATGTATCTTTTTAAAGGAACAACCAGGACACACAAGAATTTGTGAACTCCAAGAATTTCATTAAAGCACTTCTAATACTTTTTGAAATATACCAATGTTTGATGTCAGCTCCCAAGTAAATTTCAGAGACAAAATAAACATTGGTCAATAAAGCCAAATTCTCAGCAACTTTTGAAATGAGTGAATAATTCTAACTTTGCAAGAAGATCCACAGTGGTACAATGTTACATCCCTATGGAGCTACTCTGGAGTCTGTTTCTAGGCAAGTCTCCAACTACCCTCCAGTCATCCTAAGAGTTACTTGTATTTTGTAGATGGAAGCATTACTGGGGCACATCTAAACTAGGAAACTAACAAAACAAAAAATCCCTACTTTTCTTAATAGAAATTCTGTAGCAATCTGAATGACATTTAGAAAGAACCACAGTATTCACTGAATACTGATTCTCCAGACATCTGATGGAAATGCCATTCTACAGCTTTTAAAAACTTTAAAACTTCACAGGATTCCTTAGGTTGGAAGACACCTTTGAGATCATCTAATCCAACCTGTCTGCTCAAGCAGGGTCAGCTAAAGCAGGTTGTCCAGGACTGTATCCAGCTGGGTTTTGATTATCTCCACAGATGGGGCTGTACACACTCTATGGGCAATCTGTTCCAGTTTTGATCACCTTCATAGTAAAAAAATGTTTTCTTGTTATCAGATAGAATTTCATGTGTTTCAATTTGTACTCATTACCTCTTTTCCTGTCAGTGGGCACTACTGAGAACAGTTTGATTTCTACATCTTCATTCCCTCCCATCAAGGCATTACATATGCTGAAAAGATCCCCTTGAGACTTTTTTTTTCCCAGCTGAGCTGTCCCCAAACTCTTAGGCTCTCCTTATATGAACAATGCTCCAATCCCTTAAACATCTTTGGGGCCCTGAGACTTGCTTCATGTCTGTCTTGTTCTGAGAACTGGACACAGCACTCCATATGTCACCTCATCAATGCTGCACAGAGGGGAAGATCAACCTCCCTCAAAGAGCAGGCAACTTACTTAAAATTACCACATATTTACTCTGGTAGGAAGAAGAGATCACGTATAACCACTCTGGGATCTCTTATTTCCAGTGTTAAATTCCCAGTCAAGTAGAACATTATGTAGAATAGAACACTAATTGGGTTGGCAGGACCTTTGGACATCATCTGGTCTAATGCCTTTGCTCAAAGCAGGTCTAATGGTAAAGTTAATTCAGATTGCTCAGGGCTTCATCCAAAGAAAGTCTGAGTATATCGAAGGATGGTAATTATACGACCTGTCTAGGCAACCTGTCTCAACCCCGGACTATCCTCATTGTGAATTAATTTATTTGGGTCCAGTTGGAATTTTCCTTGCTCCATCTTCTATACTTTCTCATATATATGAATAATTTACTAGCAGCAAGTAAACTTAACTCTTACTGCCATTATCAAAGTCTTTGCCCTAATCTTGGGATCATCTGACATATTTCTTTGCTTTTTAGGCAAAGAGGAATAACATTGTTTATGATATAAAAAATAGTATTATGCTCAGTGTGAAGACTGCCTTTGATTTGATGGGAAACAATAGGAATTAGGCCATTCTTATCCCCATCATTTACTAGTGAAAATGATCAGCAATGAGGTTTTGCATCTCTGCCATGAGGGTTTTTCTTCATCCCTACTGAGCTCTCTATAAGAAGCCATATATTAGCACATAATAGCACTTCTGGGATATATATATAGCATTTCTTAATGCTTACTCTTCTTTTACAGCCTAAAGTAAAGTAGCAAAGCAGGTTGCAAAAGGCCAACATCTGTATTATTAGGCAATTGACAAATACGTAAACAAGAAAAATGCATTCAAGAAACACCTCAAGAGAAAGGTAAAATTGTGTCACAGTGTTCCAACTGTGTTCAACTAAATTCCCGGAACTTTTAAAAAGTAAGAGAAATTGTAAAGTAAGTTCCTACAGACTTCTTAATAATTGGCTGCTAGTAAAGAAGAGAGAATCAAATAACTGACTCCATCACGGGAAAGATGAGCAGATCTGTATTGTTAAACATTTCCTTAGCACACTAAAATGCTGGTCAGCCATAGCACACACTGTCTCTTCCCAGCTAGGGAAAGAGAAAACAAGAAACAAGGTCATAGCAGTGGGAGAGGGAGACTGCCAGTGCAAGGTAAAGAACTCATAACTCTGAAAAAAATTGAGTAGAAATTGTCACAAGCATAAAGGAGACAATTTAACTTTAGTCACTTGTATGCAGAGGTTGAAGGGAAAACATAGCTGGTTTAGAACATATTATTAACCAACCATAAAACATACTGAGTGAAGATATTGGGACCAGTTTGACATACCTCCCTGGAAACAACAAATTTAAGAACTGTGGTTATAGTCTTCAGAGGTATTGCAAATTTAAAAACACCAATCTATCTCAGCAGAATCCAAACTTTTCAGCTAAAAGGAGCTGTAGATTTAAGAATTAAGTGCGATGGGCATATTTTAAAAGGTATTTTCCTTCTGTTTCCTTGATTATTTTGTCACTGTTCTGGATTTTTATTTTGAAGAATAGTTTTAATAGGCATGATTACATGCATCAGACACAAACATATCCAGAAACTTCCCAGAGGAAGTGAGACAAACTTACAAAATTTTAGCGACCAAATTGTGTATTCAGTTACCCCAGTGTCCAATGTGTGAACTGTGATCAGTTGTTGCTTTCTGGTTTGTTTGGGTTTTTTAAAGCATGGTACAGGTATAGATGGCCATGTAGCAAAGCTGATTCTTCATGTGAGAATGACCTAACTGACATTATTTTGGCTTTAAAGGCAAAGATTTGTTACAGTATAAAACCTTGTATAAAACCAAGATGCTTCTGTGCCTCCATTTCCCTGCGTGCTTGGTTAAAAAACAGTGATCTGTGGTGGAGCTAGGATCTCTGGGTAACTAAAATACTGGTGGGATCCTCAGCCTCTCCTGGTTTCGTCTCATGGCATGCTAACTTCCGTGCACTTTGGTCTGCTACATCTCCTTCACCTTTTTATAGGGTATTGAAAAAAATGTTTTGTGGTTCTTGGTATGTTCTGTAGGCTGTAATGGAGCAGACATTATTTCAGAGCTGCCTGTGATTGTGGAGAACCGCAGGGCATGACCAAAGTAGTCTCTTACAGTGCTATGCTTTATATAAATTTCTAGCAATTCTGTGTAAGTACAAAAGCTAGCAAGTCTGTGTAAGTAGAGCAAGTAATGGTGGTGTGCTTTGGTAACATCTTAAAGATGCATAATTTGAAACAATTGCCTTGGTTCTTAATCAGTTGATCTCCCTGCACCACGAACATCTTGCATCATCAGAATTACATTTTTGGTCTCCGGCCATTTACTTCACTTCTGCTGGAGAGTTTGTTAGACTGTCTCTGAATTAATGGAAATCACACCTGTGTTGCCATTTCTATTACGGTATAATCTCCAATACATCTTAATTACTTTACCTATTGCTATCTGATTATATACTTCTGCCAGTTCAGTTTCCTTTTACTCTGCTCTCTACATTAGTATCACCTGCTTATTCTGAGGCCTCTCCAGAGAAAATCTGCTCTGGAATTAATGCTACTTCAAGTCTCCCTGCTACTCCACAATGGAAAAAAAATCAATCAATCAGTGACACTCAGAGCTACATTATCAGAAAAATTCCAGTGGTGTACTCATGCACAGGCCAGCCTTAAACAGCTTTTGTCTGCATGGGCAAGACAGACTTCCAGGATCTGTAGGTCATAGAGCAAACACTTTGCCAATTCAATGTATGTATCCTTCCGGGGGAAAAGTATTTCCATTACAGTAGGAACATAGGTTTCAAGTTTGCTAATCAAGTCACAATGTAGTCCATGCTTTTTCACAAGATATCCCAATGGCTACTTGCTATAATTCTATCACTTTTTAAAAATCCTTGTTTCTGTTAGTAATATATGTCCTCTACCATTCTATACTGCATTTTATACCTATAATATATCAAAATACCTATTATATATAATAGATATTCTTTCCACTCTTTTTTCCCCCCTTAAATTATCAAAGCTACTTACATCAACATATACACCTCAGCTAAACAATTACCTGAAGTCTTCAAATAGTTTTATGGAGTGTCATCTCCCAATTTCCATTAATTAAAAGACAAATTAAAACAATGAAAACAAACTGTAAGAAGCCTCCAATGACTCTGACTACAATTGTTACTAACAGATTTTGTTTCTTACAGTTGAAAACTGGCAGGAATGCAAATCAAATTGTATCACACATGTCAAACAGCTTCACAATCATGCAATCAACTTGCACTGCAAATTAAAAACAAGACTTGCTACTCGATCTTAAGTCAAAACAAATTTAAAACATCAATAAGCTCAGCAAAAGCAATCCTCAACAAATCTACTCATGTCTGTTATGATGGCAGAACCAGAAAACAAAGAGGCTTGAAAGGAAATAGAAAAGTAGCAACCAAATTGCCTCATCTTTTACAAGACAAATTAATGACATTCACAATGTCTTAGGGAGTTAACTACTCTACTTCAATTGATTTTCAACATGCGTTCTGTTTCCAGCTCTCTCAAGAATAAAACCTTAACTTAATAACACAATGTTGGATGGACTCCATTTCATTTGAACTGCATGGGACTCATTCATGGGAAATGTCACTTTGTCAGCCCATTAAAACAGTCAGCTTCACCAGAGAAAACCTAACACAGATACTTGTGAATTTGATTTTAACTTGTAAAATAGGGAATGTTTGTTCCGGATAAACTAAGAGAAAATAGGGGGCAGACTGAGATACCAAGCTTCACATCCTCCTATGATCTTTTTTGACATTTAGCATTTTAGCATATATATGTATATATAGAGTCTGTGCAGCAACATGTTCCATGTGATCCTGTCCATCCAATCATATGACTATAGTCAATGTGGAATTTGGCCTACTGAGTTAGATAAAAAACTTTCCATAAGAAAAAGCAAAAATAAAAGTTCTTTATGTATTTTAGATGTTTGTAACAGTGCACATTAACAACTGAGTGTCACTCCATATAACATTTCACTGAAAGCACTATCTTGAAATCTTGTAATTTTTATCCACTATACTAATGGAAAAAACTAAGGAGAAATGATACATTTAGTTGATTCTTCATGTGAATAATGTGCTAGTTTTGAGGAGAGACAAACTCAGGATTCTAGCCAGAACCTATTCTCAAGTGAGCAATCAGCCCATAACTTGGCATCATCTGCCAGTTCTGCAGTGACATTAGCTTAGGAAGTTGACTGCTGGTTTGCCCAACCTCAGCTCCATGACTGCACAAGAGCAAAAAAATTTGCATAAATGGTGTCAGCATCTGACATTATCATCCCTGAGTTTTCTAAAGAAAAGATGTATAAAACAATTCTCAAGTATGCAAAATAAGTTTAATTTTTTTTTTTTGTAATTACAAAATCCTGGCCTTCAGACTCTGCCTGCATGTAAACAGCACCTTCTTGGTTTATGTGCCTTTAATCAGATTGAGCACAAAATCAACCAAAAACTGTGAGACCATGTTTACCATCCCTGCATCTTGAACTTCCACCTGTAGTACTTGGAAGTCTGGGTTCAGTGCAGTGCTAATGAGATCATGTGGCTTTTAGCTGAGTAGGCTGTGGCAGTTTGGACTCCCTGTTTTTAGGGCTCTTAACAGAGCAGGGCTGAGTCCCTCTCAGAATACAAAAAATATACACAATCCTGCTTTTACAAAATTGTACTGTCTGCTGAAGCTCATTTTCACATTTCTAACTTGTCCGGTCTCAACAACTAGACAGAATTGTAGACTACTTTGCTAGAAAATTCTGTAGAAAGAAAGTGTTGGTGAGAAATGTAGCTAATACTTCAGGAGATTACATGCTTTTGAGTCTAAAATGAATTCTTAAGCATACTAGTACAGGCAAAGCCCCTCTAGAGATCAAGATATTTGAATAAAACAAAATAATATCTGCTTTGGTCCTTAAATATATAATGGTACTTAATGAGAACATCTGACAAACGTACAAATTGGATCATTGTATTAAGAATCTTGCTTTGTATACAGAAAAACAGATCTTTATTTCCTCCTCAAAAAGAATCACAATCTTGCTAAACTCACTACATTCCCCTGCATACTTAAATGGCAGGTTAACTATATTTATATTACATCTTCAGGCCTGGATTGTATAAACATTACTATTTTGCTTCACTATGCATGCCCAGAGTCCATGCAAGCCTACAGTCCTCATTAAAATGCATGATTATCTGCTTTCATCAAGCTTAGCGTGGAAGTCCATGCAGCAATGTACAGATACATGTAACAGTCACCTCCTTACATCTTACAAAGGTGTATAAAATTAGCAGAGAGCATGCATCATTCTTTACTATTGTTTCATACCTCGCTGCTATTTCTAATCTGTATTGCAAGAGTTCCAAATTCTATAGTGACTGTCAAACACTAAGAGATTCTATGAGATGAGATTTATCACAGATATAATAGCTCACCTTCAGGTTGCCAGCTGCCTTTTCTTTTCACTGTATCAACACACTTGAAAAAGCACAAACATACCCTAAAGATTTTTACTTGCAGAATTTTTCACATTTTGTATTGAACTGAGCTTCCATAAATGTTAAATACATTTTAAGAATGGTTTTCTAAAGCAAATGACAAACTATGCTAAAGATATCCAATTTCTGACCTTTCCATATTACTACAATCTGTATGCATTTTACTGAGTTTTTCTAGATGTGACTATTTCTTCAGTGTTGTAATAACTTCAGGTTCCAGAGGCGTAAAGCTAGAAGGTTTCACCTATCAATTTATATGGCAAATCTCACTCCATTTCTTAATCCAATCTCCTTGGGAAGCTTTTAAGAATAAAAGGCATAATACTCTTAAAATTATTTTCCTTTATCACAAATGCATAGATGGGAATATGAAATTTTGACAAGGTATTTGGCTTATGAGAACTTGTTGATACATGTAGCACAGTCTGCTCCTATCATCATCATGCTGTCTATTTAATAATTCACATTTAAATACAAGACCTCAGTTGCCACAGCTCAGTAGGAATAAAATTAAGGCGATTTACATTTTTCCTGCTGAGAAATCTGAATTCTGTCTAGTGTTTTATCCTGTGTCTTTTAAACTTGTCAAAAACACTGGTACCAACATAAACCTTTATCAGTCATGAACTAAAATATGTATTTGGGGGCTGTGTCTTCCATTATGCATCAACTTACCAAAATCATGACAGAAACCATTGTTACAAAAGATATCTAAAAGAGATACTTTCAAACACAGACTGGCAATTTACAGTTTTACCTGATATATTTAAAATCTATTCTACAATTTCCTTCATTTCACCTGTTTTTCTTCACATTTGTACCAGTGAAGCAATATCTTCCCCCTGCCTTTTTCTCTATATACCAGTGAATAGTACAAAAAGCTCGAGAACAGTTGAAAACTGTCAAGATGAGGTACTGAAACTGCTTTCTTATAATCCTATTTTATGTTAGTGTCCCTCAGTCAATAAGGACAAGCTAATGAATTTCAGTAGAGAGACTCAATAATATTCCTGAAAACAAATGCTTTTGGTACAATTAATGTGGTGCTAACAAAACCACATATCAAAGATAACCATAAAGAAGAGAAATGGAAAGTATACTGTTTTGTTGTAGATAGATTACATCCAGTCACTTTTTTGAAGAAGGAAAATGTAGCTCCATAGTTTGTCCGGATTCTAGGAACACCTGTCCAAATCTTTACATACAATTTTTACTCAGTAAAAAAGTCAATTTTACTAATTTGTTAGAGCAAACATCCTTGCTATGAACATGACCTCTCAATGGTGTTATTGTCCAAATCACTGCCATTGATGTAAACAGGAGCCAATTTAAATGGCACTTAATGGCCAAGGAACAATAACCTTGTAGCCACTTACAAGAATACTGTAATTTATTTAGCATAGACAAAAGGTGATGGAGACCCCTACTTCTTCGATAAGTGTTTTTTTTCAAATCCGCAGAACACAGAAACTTTAGCCAGAGAAGACGCAAATATTTACTATAAAGAGCGAAAGGTACATGCTACTCTTAGCACATATCTTTCTCCCCTCTGTTTATGTTTTTATCATACAAAGTGCTTGAACAGCCACTAAGGTGATTAAGGGATTGGAGCTTCTGTCATATGAGAAGAGGCTGAGAGCTGAGATTGTTTAGTGGGTTTTCAGAGCGGGTTCTTAGCAATGTGTATAAATACCTGACAGGGGAAGTAAGTAAGACAGAGCAAGAGACTTCTCAGTATTGTCCAGTGACAGGACAAGAGGCAACGGACACAAACTGAAACACAGGAAATCTCATTTAAACATTAGGAAAAAAAATCTACTGTGAGGGTGAACAAATGTATAATCTGTCTACACAAGGACAGATAGAGAGAGTTGGGAGTGTTTAGCCTGTAGGAAAGAAGGGTCGGGGAGACCTTATTGTCTGTAAATTCTTGATGGAGGAAGGAGTAAAAAAGACAGAGAAAGAATCTTCTCAGTGGTGCCCAGTGAAAGGACAAGAGGCAATGGACACATATTGGAACATGGGAAATTCTAATTAAACATCAGAAATAGGCGGTTTTTACTATGAGGTTGTTGGAACACTGAAATTGTTTACCCAGTGGAGCCTCCATCATTGAAGACTTTCAAAACCAAACCGGATAAGGTCATGAGCAATCTCCTCCATTGATCCTGCTTTAAGTAGGGGAGGTGGAAGAGATGAGCTCCAGAGACCCTTTCCAACCTCAATGATTCTGAGATTCTGTGAAATACTAACCAGAATTACTCAATAAGTCTGGAACATGGTCACTTCATGCAGTTTTAGGCTACCTGCAAACAGAAAGTGTATAAAGTGTTAGTCACCCCAGCTGAGTCTGACCTGTTTCAGAGGTGAATGCCACGGTGAGTGCTGGGATGTGGTCTCACACCATGACATAGGTCTCTCGGGAGTGTGTAGCATGGTTACTAGGGATACACCCAAGCTGCACTGGCTCTGTCACCTCCTTGTCTACATTACCCTATGGGATCGTCTATGTTGAGCATCAGAATGTCAACTAAACCAAAGCCACTGGGTTTTCCTATGACTCGGTACAGATCGGTATCATACTGCACAGCAGCTTTGTGTCCATTCCCATTTGCTCCATGACATGTCTAAAAATTTAAATTATGAAAAAACTACTATTTACTAATTTAAGGGCAAAGCTACCATTATAGTAAGCTTCCTGGAATAGTGCATAACAGCAAAATACACAGTCCTGTTAAATACACAGTCCTGTTAAACTGGGTTAATGGCTGCTTTGCATGCCCCAACTTCCCTCACTTTTTCTTTCATTCAAGTTTTCTATTTCTCATCTCCCTTCTGCATTCTCCTGCTCCTTTGGGTTGCTACATTTTGCAGAGCCACCAAATTTTAACACAAAATCTGATGAACAAATTCAGTTTCCAAAGAAATAATTGTGTTTTCAAAATAGTATGGCTTTGGAGTAGAGATGTTACTCCACATTATTTATGTAACAGGAGTCTAAATCCTTCTCAAAGAGGAATACTCAACAATGTCAAATTGCAGATCTCCTTTCACAATATAGAACTCTACTTGATCAACTAACTTTTATATTCAGTTCTTTACTTGACTTTAGAACAACTACAACCCAAGTGTCCTAGAGGAAGATGCCATTTCAGAAGTGGGTAATTCAGGCTGGAAACAGGCTCTCTGTTGGGTGTGGTTCAGGATGAGAATGAGGGTAGCCAGCTTTAGGGTCCAGGCTTTGTATTACCATGATCCAGGTCTAGGGAAATCTGTGCAAAACTCTATGGACTCAAGCTTTAATTATGTCTATTTATTGCTTTTCCGAAAGCACCAAGGATTCCCCAGTAGGGAATTCTGGGGCAACTGTCAACTAGTATTGCCCAGCAAAAGAGCTCTGTTGAGCAAAACAGCCACAGAGGTGTGCCTTTTGGTCTTCTGCACATAAAGAAAGAGCCTGTGTATTTTGGGGCAGGGAGGGCCAAGGGAAGACAGAGGATGGAAAATGCTTGTCTCTACAAGAAAATAAATCAGAAGAAAATCTAAAAGTTGACTGCAGTATTTAGTAAAGGAGTAAGACAAAAGTTGATAAAATGAAAACCATTTGTTTTTTGAAAGGGAAAAGCAGATTTATTCTTTGAACTAGCTAACCCCATTAATAATGGAAGTGAATAGATATATCAGCATAATCTAGTCACACAAGGTCCAGGGCAAGCTGGGTCCCATTTACTGAAACACCTGACACTATTTTTATTGGTATTTAACAAAACTGGCTAGATTACAGTTAGATCAAATATATCCAAATATATCCATTCAGCTAATACCTTCAGCTGCAGTGGAAACACACCCTTTTGAGAGTCCATCTGCTAACATAAACTGTGTTAAGAAAAGGATGCGTTACTGAGCCTGTTTTAAATAAAGACTAAAATATTTCTAGCTGTTTCCTAATAAATGTTTGATGTCAGCCACACAGGAAGAAATGACTGCCTAGGAATTAAACCTCCAACTCTCAAATTCCAATACAATGCGTTAATCACAACATTAGTCTTCATCTGAATGTTAATTTGACATGCATTTAAACCTGACACCTAATCTCTGAGGTGAGGGATTTTATTATAAAAAAATAGCCATATGGAACACTTAACCTACATTTTGCCTCATACTGCTATTGATACCAGCTCCTGAAAATAACCAAGATATTGGCAGATAGTTTTAGAACAAGATTGGTAAAAAATTAAGAGTTAAGTCTCAAATTTTCAGCATATGGAGGCAAGTAAAACATTTTGCAAGATAAAATATTTGAAGATAAAAAGCTGGAGCCTTCAGAACTTCATGCCTTATATACTGTGTGTCTGTGTATTTATAGATACAAAATTTTATATGCTTGCGACTGAAACAGAACTTTGTGTTTTAATTGCATTTTTGAATTTGGTTTTAAGCAAGAGCAAATGATCACTTCAGATGACAAAGATTCAGAGCCGTCAACTCATCTTTCCTCTTCATAGTAACAAACATCCCATGAACATGAATATTGCTATTTACACAGCCTAATCCCACACAATACCATCATGAAACATGTTATTTTTATGTCTCTATGATGTATTTAAATGTACTTTTACCTCTGCTGTGATGAAGAGATTGTTTGTTAATACACATCTAGTGCTGATACAGTGTTTTACAGCTATACATTACTTATTAAAAAGGAAATAAAAACGCACAGTTACGCTCATTTACAAAGCAGCAGTTAATATTAATAATCACTGAAACAGAAATACTGTCTCATTTTATGTTTGTAATTAACTGAAAGTATTTTTGGTTGGAAATAGAAGAATGCTGTTACAGATTCATTCTGCAGTGAGGTTTAAATATAACATCTCCATCATTGCACTGTTTGCAGCATGGTTAGAAATGTGCTTGTACACTACTCTCATTCCACACACGCACAAGTACCACAATCTCCCAATAACCAGGGGTGAAGACATCAGATAAAGGACACCACCAGTGTCCATAGTGCATTGATAACTGGGAGAACAAAGTGTCACTCCTTCTAACTCTCATAATTCTTACGCGAGAAAATTCCAGTGTATTATCTAATACAAGTGTGCTGGAAGCCTGTGGACTATTCAGAACTGAAGTGGTCCTCTCGTCTACTGCTCTGTTGCACCTCTCAGTCCTAAAGCCACAAAGATTGCATTAGAGTCCCAAGGGTGTTTTGTTATGTTTGCTTAGGTTGTCATCACTGCAGAGGCAGAAACCGCTCATTTCAGACTGCCAAATTTCTGTTCTTTTTCTAGCCCCTTCCTCACACCTCCCAAACCCAGGATGGTTAGACACTGTAAGTACCTTCTATTCTGTCTAAAGTACTTCCAATACTTCATAAGCACTCAAGCAAACTCTCTGCTTCACAGTGGAGTCAGTGACTCACTTCTCTAGCATGTGAGCAGAGATGAGGAAAGAATTAAGTTTTCGCACAATATTCAAACATTGTTATGCAAAGAAAACTACTCACATGAGGAACGCTAGACTGCTTACATCCCTACAGACTCCGTGTCAACAAAAATAACAGCAACCTTTTTTCTCTCTATTCCCAAAACAGCACTGAGAGTAAACCTGCAACCCTCGGTAGATTCCAGCAAAAAATTCAGTTCCACCAGAGACTAATGCCAAATATGATCTTTCAGATCTCATTTCTCTAAAAAAGGAATGCATTATGTTAGACAGGAGTAGGCAGAAACATAAGACATTTAGTCAAAACATCCAAAAGGCTCCTGCATAAGAAAATTGATACTCTAGTTAGAGAAAGTTGAGAATTATGCAATGCACACAACTGTATAAGTCATCTGTTTTCGGCAGTGAAAGGAATGAAACAGAGTACTTACTGACCTAAATACAGACTTTTATCCAAGACAAACATAAATTCTTATTTTTCAATTCTTTCTATTCTTGAGCAACTTCAGTGGGACACACAAATATGTACCTTGAATATCTTTTATGTGTGGATTTCCTTCTCAGTCTGAGTTAGAAATATTCATCTCCTGCACCATGCAATCTATGAAATCTGTTCAAAAGCACCAAGGTTATCTCCATAAAATACTTTCTTCCTTCCTGAAAAATGTTTTGTTATTCAGATGCTCTCTATAGCTTTTTACAGCTTAAGTCTCAAATGCTTCCTAAGTGATCCTGCTAAATAACTGTACTGGGCCTGGCTAGGACAGAACTAACTTTCTTCCCAGCAGCTCACATGGTCTTTTAGTTACCTGACCAAAGCAGTGCTGACAGCACGCTAAGGTTCTACCTATTGCTGAACAGTGCTTGGCCAGCACCAAGGCCTTCTCTCTTCCTCACTCCCACCACAGTGAAGACTGCAGGGGTGCAATATGTTGGGAGAGGATGCAACTGGGCAGATGATCTGACCTAACCAAGGAGATACTCCATGCCATGTAACACCACCCTCAGTCATAATAAGGGAAAACAGGGGGCCTTAGGGACGTTAGCTGCCATTTCCTTGGAACTGGCTGTTCATCAGTCTGCCTGTGGGATGTGGACAGTGATCGCTTTTGCCCCACTTCTTTCCTTTCTCTCATCTTTTATCTATCCTTCACTTCATAACCTTGTAAACTTTTTTTTTCTCAACCCCCAAATTTTCTTACTTTTACTCTTCCCTCATGTCATAGGGGCTTGGGGTGAGTGAGTGAGCAATTTGTGGTGCTTAGCTTCCCACTGGGCTTAACCCACAAAAATAACATAATAAACAAAATTAGTGATTTCCCACCTCTGTGTTGTGCTGCCCAGTGATGTATCAGTAGGCATTGGGGGTTTATGCACACTTGTGACTAAGCCTGTATTTGTGTCACAAGCAGATACATGCTGTCCCTTTCTCCACGGCCAGATACAGATGGGCATGGTATGACATGACCAACATCTCTGAGGGATGGAAAGAATGCAGGAGTGGGCTGGGTGCCAGATGAAGTACTCACCCAGGCAGCATCCAGCTCAGTTTCTAGTTTGCCTATAGGTCAATTAGCATAATCAGAATAATTCTGTGTAACACTATACATTGATTATGAGTTGTCAACATAAATGCTTTCAACACACTTGCCCCAAACTAAACACAAAAATTTTACCAAAACATGGCCGTGTACTGCACATGCTTCTCACCCCGGGGCGAGGATGTGTGAAAAGATTGTGACAGATGTTAGGGACATTGTTTACTATGCTGCTGGAAGATGTTTCATTTATATGGT
Source organism: Pachycephala philippinensis (assembly GCA_013397055.1). NCBI lineage: Eukaryota > Metazoa > Chordata > Aves > Passeriformes > Pachycephala > Pachycephala philippinensis. Next base: position 491,496 of record VWZT01005777.1, on the reverse strand, counting down.
AAGACATACATTCTAAGAAGCCATACAGATTTATGGCATAATCTCAGACAGGTATTTATATCACATTATTAAGTATTTTTTAAGACTGGGAATATACTAGACACAAATGATAGCAACAGTCATCCCACTGATACTTGTTACTTTTACTGCACTCATAGAAAGGTACCATTTGTGTTACTGAATATTAAAATCAAAAATAAAAAACCACTTAGCATCAGATTTTCATACATAAATTTTATGAGTAAAATAGAAACCAAACTGTACAGGCTCTAAGTTAGAAGTCATTGCAAGCAATTTTCCCTATTGAATTTAAGGGGATTTGAACCTGTGGCTTTTGACTCTTAAAATAAACACTGCATCACTGTCACATATGAAAAATATTATGAATAGTGAAGAACTGCAGAACTATTTTAATCTACTTCTTAGAGCAAACTGAGAATCTCCTAAAGGGGCTTAAAGATTACTGTACATCTGAAGCAAAGCTCTATCTTGCACACCACTGAAATATAGTACAAGGATGGCTTAAAGAATGTGGTTATTAACAGGGATATTTATTGATCATAACAAAATATTTATTTTCTGTCAGTGGTATGAAAAAAATTTGCCACAATGAAGAGAAGAAGCCTAACAGATAGGAATCCTGACTTCTTACGGTTCCTAGGCATATATTAGTTCTATTTACACAACATACACCCCTGTGTTACTTTAGGGAAGCTGGGCATACACTTCCACACAATATTTATTTTCTCTAACCTTATTATTTTAAAAATAAATATGAGCCATTCAATCGAGTCTGACTTTCTTCTTTCTGAAAGAATTCTGGAACGCTGATCTTGGACCATTCTGCACCTTAGCTAGTTTGTTTTTATTAATTGTTAAAACAACACATCTTTTCTAGGTTTATTTTTAAAGAACATAAAAATATAAATGGAGAAGGGTTTAATACAGAACAAACAGGAAACAGTATTTTTACAGAAAACTTCATGGCTAAGCAGATGTCTAACCTACTTTGAGACCAACATGTTATGCAAATACAGTACACAGCTCTCCCTTGTATCCCAGGGCTATCTTTTGCAGGACTAGCTGTTGCTATACTTGCCACATACTTTTTGAATACTACCCATCGAAAAGGAAGATAAAAGAGCATTTAAAATTTAAATAGCCAGGTATTTTACAAGGGACCCTATCATGCCTTTATGAAGTGCTGACAAACCACACTAGATGTGCTGTACTTGAAAACATCTCATCTGACTAACACCATCCTGCGGTCTTTTCCACAGAGATGTCCCTCTATTCTGCTTTTTCTGAATTAGCAATCTGAATTCTGCAGAATTGCAGGTAATTGCACAAAGAACTCTCTGCCAGGACTGTGTGCAATTAAACTTCCAAAAGTTACAGCAAAGATTGACTGTACAACCTTTACTGTAATACATATCAAGTAAAAAAAGGCCATGAATCACCTAATCTGAGTTGCATTAAAAATAAAACCTCACCAACCATAGGACTTATTTATATTAATTTTCTCCTGAAGTTCAACAGATTATTTTGCTAAACCATCCTTCTTAATATTATATTGTAAAGAGTGATATACAAAAATCATTAGTAGTTCCAGATATTAAAAAAAAATTTAAAATCCTTAATAGTAGTCTGAATTAGTCTGTTTTTTATTATCTCATTTGCTAAGATACAGTAATTTGGTTTTCTTTTAATCAGCAAGACTGAATAATCTGGTTTTGAATATGACTTACTTTATCTCAAATGTTTTGATTTAGTTCATGAAAGATAATATCAAGAGACGGCTTGATTACTGTCTGGAAGTGCCACCTTAGCTTTACTTTTACTAAGCTGTGCCCCCAACCATTCATGATAAAGCATGTGTCCCAAGAAATATATCCTTCTTTTAGGTCTTCTTTCAAGTTTTCTGCATCCTTCTTGAAGTGCAATTGCCAGAATCAAGTTCAGAATGAGTGGTGATCACAGCATTAACAACCACTGAATCACTGTAATTCAACAACTGCTTGATATTCCCCTTGCCCATTCATCTAAGACTACCTCCATTCTTTTGTCTCCCCTTGACACTGGCAGCTGATTATACCATGACCCTTCAAAACTCCTTTAGCAGTCTGTGCTTTGTGAGGGAAGAATGAGGCACTCTGTAAATAGAACCTACAAATAGTTTCCACATAGTGATTTCTCTTTTGCCACCTATCCTATTCTATTTCATTATCTTAGATCTTAGATCTGGAATATGCACATGGAAGTGTGTAAGACTTCTATTTGAACTCATCTAATGTCAGGGAGCTTAATTACATTTATATGGAATATATGAATTTTAGAATTACTCCCGTGTGTTATTTTCTGCTGTTCCCCTCATGAACAACTGAACACTGCAGACTTATTTCTGCAGTTTTAAGCGTGGAAAGTGTTGGTAGGACATGAATGCTTAGCCTCCCCCATTTACATTGGTTTGCTTCCACTTCCTTTATGATGCTCTTTTGATTCATAATTAAGCTGACTCTAGTCTAACATTGGAATCAAATGTCTTTTGTAGGGAAATCATGATTATAATACTGTAAGAAAAGTGCCAGATTATGTCTCCATTTCCTTTTTACTGAAGCACTGGTCCTTATTCAAGGGTTTGTCATCTTGCTAAACTACTTTTGCCATGAGTTTCTCCTCTCCCTGCTCCCTGTTCTTTTTTCTGGCTGCCCTGAACACAGAACTAAGAAACTTCTGGTGGCAGCACTTTACACCAGCTGAAGTTGGCACTTAAACAGTGAGATCATGGCTTGAATTTCAGTTCAGTGGACACTGAACAGGTGTTTTTATGTAAGAGCACCAAGGATATGGGCCTAGAAAACACACTTAGAGACCTTCCAGTCTTCTGTCTTGCAATTACAAACAGAAAGGTTTTGAAATTGTACCAAGAAGTTAATCTATATAGGATTAAAAATAATCAAGCCATTTCTCTAGGATTTGGTGACTGATTCCAGTCAGTCAACTTGTAATGCATGGTTGTACCTGGTTTTGGCCTGATGACTCTTTACATAGCCCAATTCTGGAAATAATTAAGAGTAAAAAAAAAAAAAAAAAAAAGTAATTTTAGTGCTACGGAAGTGAAAAAAGAGCAATTAACGTTTTTAAAATTTAAATAAAATTTATTGTGTTTTAACCACCTGATTTTAAATGAAAGACCCTTTTTCTTGCTTTGTGCAATTTAGCAGATTTAAATTCAGAACTGCTGCAATAAGTATAAAGGATTCAAATTGTGGGCCCTTAAATTAGCAGGAATGCTTGCTAGTGCCTTCAGTGGAAATAGAGAGTCAGAAATAGACCAAGGTATCTTCTAGGTGAATAATGATACAGCATTATTTAAATGCGTGCAATATTTCAATCTTTTCAGTAATAAAAAAATGAATTTTCTTTTGATTTTATATTGTGGAGATCGAAGAATGCATCTCAAGTAGTATTTACAAATGGTTTTCCTTCCTACATCTTAAAGAAGAAAAAAAATCATACTCAAAACATTTTTAACAGTGGCAAAAAATCTAGCAGTAGAAAGTTGACCTGACTTTGTGGCTAGTTTCCATACAAAAAAAAAAGTTTTCTTACATATAAGACACTTACAAAAGGATTAAATTTATCTTAGTGGATACCATATACAACAGAGTAGGACCTATGCTAGTCTGAACCCATTTAAACATAAGTTTTTCTAGTAAAAAATAATCTTTGCCTAGCCTGCACAGACTCAATGGAACTATTCTACATGCTATAATCTATGCTAAGCAAGGTCTGTCTTCCAGAGCAGACAGTGACCTGAATTCCAAGGAAAATATTTAGAATTTCATACCAGAACTTGTACTCTAGATTCTTCTTAACAATCCTTCTGCGATTTCTTTTCAGCATATACAGGTTTCTTCTTATTCCAAAATTTATCTTCTACTTGGAGTTTCGATCAGTTCCTTGTGTTTGTGAGATAAGCAGGAACATGCGAAGAAAAGAAAAAGAGACCATGAAAAAAGAGACCCCTGAATATGAAGCCTTGCTAACTCAGAAGTGTTGCAGAGAAAAGCACAAGCAAGAGACCTAAAAAACAAATGACTGTGAGCATATGCTTACATAGACAGCAACTCCAGCCCCCACCCCACATGAAATTATTTAGTACCTACTTGCTTACAGGAATACAACTTTGAAGAAGACTCTTAATCATTAAGTCCAGTAATGTCTGGTGCAGGTAATTGCAATGCAGTTCACTCCTGCAGGGACATCCTAACTATGAAGGTACTTCAAACTGGTATCCTATGAAGATCTGATCTACTGCCTTTCCTCTAGGGAAGAAATACAGCCTAAGGATCTCCTCCTGCATCTGTGCATGTTCCAAACAAATAAAAGCACAAGTTGCAAAAGACTTTTTTTCAGAGGTTTTTTCCTATGTTAGGACCACTTAAAAAAGTTCCGGAGCTCTTGGTCATATTACACTGATTAATATTGGTACATAGTGAGACAAGAGCAGCAACTGCACAGTCAGCAGTTGGATTTCCATGCCCTGTTTAACTTAAATGGAATCACTGCTTTCCTTGTACTTGGTATAGGTCCAGAGACCAAGGCCTACAGAGCTGGTGACTTCCAAGGGAATGATGCTCATGGTTACATGACAAAATGAGTAATAATGGAGCATCAGGTTTTCTAGTCACTATTTAAAATCTGTGCAGTCCACAAAATACTTAGAAAAAAAGTGGTCAGAAAGAAGTGACTATAGTTTAGCAGTTCAGTTAGCCTGTGAGATGCAATGTAACACTTCATGTAACACTGCTGTCCAGTATCTGAACAAATGGTCACAATCATTAATGCCAACATTCTACCACTCTTACAGCAACACCACACTGAGCTGTCTGATCTACCCTAACCTACAAAGGCTCCTGCAAAACAAACTTCTGAGGCTTCACTCAATACAGGATGCCCAGCAATGTTTCTGCTTTTCTTACTGGTAGGAAAGTACAGGAATCAACATTTAACTGCCAATTGCCACTTTCAAGGAATGCGAAGGTTTATCACTGTGAACAATATAAATTTCACCTACTCCAATAAGCAGGATCAATAACATCCCACTCACTGAGGTATAAGAGAAGGCTCTGCATTGTCCAGATTCAAGTATTGTGGGCTTCTTTCTATTATCCTACACTTACACTAGTTCTTCCCTAAACTCTGCCTTTCTTCATGCAAATTCCATATTCAGAACTCATCCACAGGATCACTATCACAGCTTCCTAAAGAATGTTTTCTTTGTTTTAATAAATTATTTTTAATGGATCTTGTTTGTTTTAATGACAAGAAAAGTTGCGAGATGGTTCTACTAGCAGCAAGATGGGTCTGTGTTGGAAGCTGACTAGAAACCATATTCTAGTCAGGGTTCTGTTCAGGGTAACATCCAAATGGTGTTACCATGGCACTGAGCCACAGCTAATATACTCTGTCTTTATATTACACTAAACATTAGCAGATATCTTCTTAGTTTCTTCACGCTCAGACAGCAGGAGCTTACATCTGCTTAAAAATTACACAGATGCACCTCAACGCATAATTCCTTTAGAAATAAAATAGCACCTTTGTACTTCCAAGCAGCACACCCAAGCACGTTATGGAAAAATGTATCTGTATGACTAATGCCTCTCCCTGAACTCAATTTGTCCATTATATTCCTTTGTTTAAATACTCAGCCTTTAGACAAAACCAATCTCTTACACATCTCCATGAAGCCAAACTCAACAGAACCCCATACCTAAATGGAGCCTGGCAAGGTTATTATAGCTTCAGTAAAAATTACAGACTTTAAAAGAATTGCAGAAAAAACAGTCTGTGCCTTTGCATATGTGAACTGCAGCACTGTTTTAATACTATGAATGTATATTTACTACCAAACAAATTAGTATAAAAGACAGTTATGCTTTGTTTTAGTATTTTATTCCCAGGTGTTTGATATCACACACACTCATACCCACTCATTCCTCCAGCATTTCAGCGCTCCCCAAATAGTGATAAAAGAATCTCCTCCACAACCTATTCAACAAGACAACATTGGCAGCTGTAATTTACAGGTAGAGAAAAGAAACATAGAAATCTAGGTCCAAACTGTTCCAAGTACTCTTTAATTCCATACACCTGATGTTCTAAGGTTCTACTTCTCAGGAGGACACTCAGGACTCAGTAAACAGCTCTGTTTCATAAGATTTCAGTTGTACTGGTGATGTCAGAACAAGGGCAAACTTGGCTACGTGTGTCTCACAACTGTTAAAAAATGAAAGGCCATCTGTGAACCCCTGACCTACATTATCTACCCAGTAAAAAATAGTAATTTAGTATCCAAGACAGGCCGATACTAGTCCTCCAAGGCAGCATTCAACTTCCCAGAGCTGAGACTATCCTTTATCTTCCTGCAGCATTCCTCTGTGTCCATTGTACACTCTCCTGCAGGTGATACGGGGGTGCTGGGGAGAAAGCCTTTTAAAAACAGAAGTGAGGAGCACTACAATGGATAAATTATAAACAACCTAAAATAAGAAATGTCCTAACATTTTGGCCCTTTAGCTATATAAGAACAGTTTAAATTTTATACTTATCCATTCCCAAAATACAGGATTTCTACTGCTGAGTTACTATGGCTCCATGCAGTCTAAGTTGTCAGCAGTTTGACTTCTGCACCTGTCAAAGAGACTTCACCTTTATGAATAAACAGAATCAATACCAAGCCAGAAAGCACTGAAGTGAAAAGAGGTTCTTTGCTTGTTCTCTCTGCTGTTCAAGAAGGAACAATGAAAGGGAAAGTTCTACTCAAAGACTTGGCTGCAGATACTGTCTTTGGAAAATGTCACTGGCAAACTCTCACCAACCTCACCTAAGAACATATATAAACTTAGATTTTTTTTTTTTAAATACTTAGATCAAACACTTCCATTTTTGTAACAACAGGAAAAAATACATTCACAATACAAGGGCAATAATTAATTTGAGGTCCTGGTTTAATGAAAAGGTTAGCAGAAACATTGTTCAACTGGGCAAAATGACAACTTCTCCCTGATCTTGTTCTCGGAATTATTTAATCACTGACAATTTTATAAGCAATTCAAGGCAAGATCTATGGTAACTTAACTAAAGTAAGTACAAGGAGTACTTGTGGTTACTCTGTCTACAGGCATATTCAATACTGGCATAAAGTCAAGCAGATAAACTGAGCTTAAGTTACAGCAGTTTTCATCAGCTAAAGCTAATGTTCTAAATTATTTGTATTTTTATGGATTCCTCCATTGATTCATGTGACTCAAGACACTTCCCTTGAAAATATACAGTAAAAATTACATGGTGAGTACCTATCATCACTTGTAGGAAATATCAGTCATCACATTACCTGTCAGTGTTATCACATATTACCCACCCACTCCAAAAGATGGAAACTGTAAATCCCCAAGTCCAAAGTTTGGCAGATGTTTGCAAATGTTCTCTAAATATCAGAGATACTTGAGAAATCTTGGTCTAAGACAGCTAGAGGGGAGGAGCGGGGAGGGTTCTCTACTGCCAAGAAAGAAGTCAGATGCAGAGTTTGTACTTCGTAGTTCAGAACCATAGAACACCAAACTTGCTCCAGCAACTCTTGCCCATGTGACCCAAACACAGCAGCTTAGCAAGCATCCAAGGAAAGAAGACAAGAGATTACTTTCAATAAATATTTAAGAACTGTTTTCTTCATGTATGCTGTTCTATTTATGCTATCCTGTCAATGTTACACACATATTAGCAAGACTTCCAGTGCCAGAATGAATCCCCCATGTCTTAGCCCTGATCACCAAGTCAGACTTGGAAATGACGGTTCACAGATCTTCTGGATACCAAAAATAATAGACTTAACTGGAGATACGGTCTCTACTGCATGGTGACACTTCAGCTAAAACCTTCTGGAAGTTCAGTGGGAATGATCTGTTTTCCTTCTGCCCATGACAGAGCACTACCTCAGAATTTTTTCTCATAATAATATCCCCTTTGTTTTACAGGTGACAAGCACACTTTCCATCAAATTAGCTATTTAATTGCCATAATTGAAATAAACTTACAGCAACTCTTCCAAATTTGGCCTAAACCTATGGTTAAACAAACAGTAGAGCTGATCTAACAGACCAGTTGTACCAAAAAGAAGGGAAGCATCACTCTGGAGCTTGTTGATCCATCTGTAAGTCCATTTAATACTCTAGAGCAGCAGAAAACTTTTTACTAGTTTCTTGGTGGTTTAGTTAAACCTAATTTATTTGGGGGTTTAATGACTGCTAGGGCTCAGAGAGCATAACCCACAGCAGCAGCACTTGCCTTGTTCTAAGCAGTGGCTGTAGATATCTTCTGAAACTGCACCCCTAGTTCATTGTTTGCTGCTATTGTTCAAAATCCGAAGAAGGGCTTGGAGGCCCAATAGTTTGTGTGGTTTTCCCTACTGTACTAGTTGATGCAGTAAGAGCTATTACACCTTGGGAAGCCAGATGTTAAAGTAAAGCTCTTCTGTTCCGAGTCTGTCACTGGTTTCATCCAGCTTCACAATAAATAAACTGAAAGAGCTTCTCCGCAATTAATGGTAATTTTGAATTGGAGGCTAATCCCATATAAATTTACATTTTAAATTTTCAGCAATGAATACGTAAGAGTTACACATCAATAGTAGATTTTAAACACTAGCCTGGGTGAGGCACCAACTGTCATTGAGTACATTATTTCAAGTAAATCTATTTGCATTCTGTGATCGTTATCCACACCAAAGAAACCCCACTTGTACTTTTGGTAAATATGTACTTGGGATGAAAGCATAAAAATTTACTTTATCTATGATATATCAAAAGAGTTAAGATGGAAAGCTGAAAAATATTGGTTTGATTAAGCAGCTCTTCAAAATCACTTTGTATGCAGGGAAATTCTACAGCCAGAATCAACCAAGAATACTTACTCAAAATATCATTTATATCATATAAAGGGTCTTTTGTCTCTGCAGCTAGTACTGATGATTCTTCAAAAAAGTAAACAACAATTTTATAAAACCATGAAAGAAAGAAACATCTTTAACTTCATTCAATACACATATTGGCTATTTAAGAGATGATCTTTCATCTGAAAAAAGAAGTGTTTTCATTATGAAATTAATCAAGAGTTTGGTTTCTTACATATTCCATTCTTCTTCTTGAGGAAGGAAATAAATACTATTACATTTCCTTTAATCAGTGGTGACACTTCTCTAAGAATCACTCAAGACTTTTATCTCAAGATCAACTACTTTTTTTGTAAGTTGCAGAATTTCTCTCTCTGTCTGATCTGATTAATAGTAACCAGCACTGAAATCTATCTTCAGAATATTTAAATTTTGGATTCCCTTACTTTAATGTGCTTTGTTTATACACAAATATTTTAATAGATGTAACACAATGCCAAAAGTCAGAATGAACGACAAGGGGTTCCCCAAGAGCTTGTATTACAAAAACGAAGCTGCAATGACAGGTGAGCAAACCAAGTGTGTAGGGTGGAGTTTGAAAGATAGGAATAACAAACTGGATGTGAGCAATTTTACAGCAATTACGAACTAGGACTCTCCCTGCCGGTATCAGATTGTATCTACAGACTGAGCTGTCAGAAAAGAATTCTGTAACACTGCTATCAATATTGTGCATGTAGTGAGAATCATAGCCATCAATCAGGAAAATATCACTGTTCGTCATTTAGGTCTCATCACTATTTCTTGCTACGTCTCCACTAGTGACGTTTTGTGTGGGAAGGGTTCTTTATGATAAGAATTACCATGGAGTACAAAGTGGTTTTCCTCCTTGGGGAAGAACCGACACTGAAGCTGAGCAAAGGGGCCACCAAAGGCATCCTGTTTGCAGTGTGGATACCTGTTCTTCAGCACTCATTGCTCCATCTCCATGTGTGCCCCCTTTAAAACAATGAGCACAAACTCAACTGCCAGTGGAGACTCAATGTGGCAAGGCAGCTCTTGAACCACTACACACTGTGGCAACTTGAAGCTCTCTGTGATGCACCAGTCAGTAACACTACAGTGCCTCAAGGAAGTGAAGATCCTCCCAATAACTGTTATACTCATCTTTAACCTCTTCTGAGAATTTTACTTGTCTTTTTCTGGCCAGATCTTTTACAAAAATAGGATTATTATGGCAAATTAGCAGGCTATCTTCTTAATTCCAGTCAAATCTCAGAACATACATAAACCAATGGCAAACAAAATGATTCCATTACAGGAAAGAAATGACCAATGCACAGCAACAATTTGGTTGGCTGTTAGGAAAGCTACTGAGATATGCACGAATTCCACTACTAATAATTGGATACATGGTTTCAGTCAAAGTTATTTGTTTCACTTGTAAAAACTAATAGCGACAGCTCTTGACACCATAGTGCTCACGTAACTCTACATCTCTTTCATTCCAAAAGTGGCCCACACTTGACAGTGAAGAACTTAGATTTCATAAGCAATAATCAAGATAGATCAACAATCTATCAATATCTAATCTAATCAATAATCAAAGATAGAAACAACAACACTGATATCTCCCATGGACACACATTCAGCGAGATAGACATAGCCTTGTCACAGCCTGATGGAACTGGCTGCCAGTGCTACACCTGCTCTGCTCATTACAGGCTTCTGTCTGAAAGCCTGTCAAGTTGTAACTTTTCATGGCACTACATCTACTGGAAAAATTTAAAGATAAAACCACAATAATCAGGAAAATAAGTTTCACTGTAAGAAATGTCTAAGGCACTACCTGCCATCATTCAAAACAGATAGCTACAAGACTAAGTGATATAGAACCAACTTTGTTTCTTAATATTTTAAATACTGAGGCTAGTACTAGAAATAAAACTTCTTCCCAGACAACTACAACAAATGTTTTTTAATGCAGGATTTGGGGAACAAACAACGCCAAGCTAAGGTGTACTTGGTGCAAAGTTTTCAATTGTTAAAGAAAGGATTCCCCTTTTCAACACCAGCAGTATGTCTTTCTGCAGGAAAAGTTCAAAACTTTGCTCAGGACTATTGCACTTGCCTAAAAAGGGTCTTTAAAGACAAAACTGCAAAAACGAACGAATCATTTGAGTTGGGGTTTTTTTCCTCACTGGGATGTTCTAATTAAGATAGCTGGAAGAACATACGAAGGTGCTGTTGGCACCAGTCTTTCAAAGCACAGAAACATTATAACTTAATATTTCTTTTTCTAAAAGGAAGTGTAAAGTTTGATTTACACATATATCAATTGGTCATGCTAAGAACAAATCCTATGTATCCCCAACACAGCAAAAATCAAGATACAAAGTTCAGACACTTCACTTTTATGTGCATTGCCCTCCACTTTTCTCAAAGTTTTTCTGTGCATCCCACAGTGATTTGCTTATCAGTCCTAAAAGTGGAGCTGCACAGGAGCAACTTTAAACCAATACATTTTATCTCACCTTATTTTGCATATTCTGCAGGCTTCGAAGTGAAACCTAGAGTTTTTAATTTCTACTCTGAATCCTGGAGTGTTCATAGAGCAGGGAAAACCAGCTAGAGCAGAGTCGTGAGTCCACTTTCAGTATTATTTCCTTTACTGCTTTCAGCTGAGGTCTGAGCACATAGAATGCCACACACACTGTACGTTTTTATCTTCTTTGTAAGGAAATTCAATAAAAAAGAATGAATACTATTCGATTGTCAAACGAAATGCGCAAATAAAACAGTATTGTTTCCTGTTTGTTAACTTGAACCCTCAGCATACCTAAGAGATTCTCTATTACAGTGTTTTCACTGTCATGTGCAGTCTTAACTTGGTTAACTTCAGAATCATCTGACAGGGAGATGTTAAAAGCCATGCAATGAACCCTGAAGCAATACAGTTTTCCCACACTTAGCTGCCCCAATCCTCTAATTAATAATATGAGGTGCCAGTGCATAGTTCTAGACAATCAAAAATAGTAACATGTCCTTTTACCCCAACAGTGACAAACACCCAAAGCAATCCTTTCCATTCCCATTTGGAGAATGACTAGAGGTACAAAACACAGGCAGTGAGATAAGGGATACCTGATGTCACAGGAAACAGAACAGTTTACTAGCAAGACATACAAAGACCTTCACATACTTTATACTGTAAAAGCAGGTGGTTGTATGTGTAAAGCACTACTTCCCCGCTAGAAACAGTGACTCTGTTTCTTGACGGTGGCAGGTATACTGAGAAAAAAAAGAAAAACTAATCTTGTAAAATTCATAGTTCTGCCTCTGTGCAGGAAGAGGAAAATGTGTCCCAAAAATGAGGAGGATGAAAAATGCACTTTGGAAGCAAGTTGGAGTTGAAAGAACAACTATATATAAGATCCAGACTCAATCCCATTGAAAACAGCAACAGGCAAGAGGTCCAGGCACAGAAGTCTATCTAGGTACACCTCCAACGTGTTTATTAAATCAACTGGCTTAGCTTTTAAAAATACATATTTATATATTTTTTACTTCAACAGAGACTATTTTTGCTTAAGAAAACTAAGCAAAACAAAACCCAGATTCAAAGCATCTGGGATCTGTCTCTGGCTTCAGGGTAAAGACATAGTGTGATACTATTTTTGGGGTATTTTTGTTTAAATTTTATTTTAAATTAATACACTTTGAATAACACAGTTACTTAATTCTTACCATTTGCACCCCCCTTTTGACTATTTGGCTAAAATAATGGGTAACAAGTTGATAACTGAAAGAGGTTACCATTTAACCACTGAGCCAGAAAAACTGCAATTGAATGTCGCAAAACTTTCACAGTTCACAAACCAGCCGCAGGAAACCTGCTGGGTTTCTGAGCATTGTCTATACTTCTGACATCCCACTGTGTGTCAGAAACTGACACCAACCTTTCATTATCTACGGTACCAACTATGCTCCCTCACAGTAGTGTGCGTGTGTATGCGAGATGATTCACTTGCTTTTATTCCAGGGAACTGATGATTCATTCAATCGTCTCCAGATCACATTAACGTACTAAATATGCACATAAAGGAAGCAAAAATCGAGTTCTTAAACTTTTTTATGCTCAAACGTTTATTTTTTTTCCTTTGAGAGAGAATAGAAGCAATCAAACATGGGAGAGGAACCAGGACAGGTTACGTTTCTGCTCAACGGCAAGGTTTGGGGAACACACCCAACCCACGTGTAAAGCGAGCAGCCGTATTCCAGCGGCGGACTGCGAGGGAAGGGGAGCTCCCGTCCCCTCCCGGCCGCTCCGGCCGGGGCTGGTCCCTCTGCTCCGGTACCTGGAGCGGACAAGGCGCGGCGAACCGGTGCGTTCCCCGCTCCGCCACACCGAGGGCTTGTGCCTCTCCTTCTCCGGTGACATCTTACATAATAAGCCGAGCTAATCACGCCGGAAGCGAGCCAAACCGCCACGGAGCATCAGCGGGGATAACTACCCGCGGGAGGAGATGCCCCGGACCGGCACCCGCTCCTCGCTCACTGCCCGCCCTGGCGCCTTGCTAGAAAAATCCTCGCCGGGGCGGCAGCGGCTCCGTAGCAGCCGCCAGACGCGGAGCCCTCGCTCGTCCCCCGCCGCGCTGCGCGCCGTCCCCCCAGGAAGCCGCAAGCATCGCGAACGGCATCAGCCTCTCCCCAGCGCGTTCCGCGCAG
>VWZT01005777.1:442071-477158 GCA_013397055.1 Pachycephala philippinensis | reverse complement strand
GCGGGGGCGGAACCGGCGGAGCCACCCCCGGAGACGCTGGTTATGTAACCGGGGGTGTCTCGGGCGGCCCCGCGCCACCGCCCCTGTCAGCGGTAGCGCCCGGGGAGGAGGGGCTGTCCCTCGGTGCTCCTGTGGCTGCGTTTCCCTAGCAGGGAGGTGGGTGGATGTGCTCCCTCCGACCCAGGGGTGGGCCCCGCCGAGGAACGACAGCGGCCGCTGCCCTTTTCTGCCCCTCCCCGGACAGGTGCGGCCCCATCCCGGGGCCAGTGGTGGGCAAGAGCACAACAGCACGAGTCAGACCCTTCTCCTTCACACGCTCTTAGCACATCGCATCCCGAAAACTTCACGCATCCCGAAAACTCCGAAGTTTGGGCGGTCACCGCGCATCCGTGCGCAGCGAACAGCCCCAGGCAGCGAGGGTTGCTGTGTGTGAGCAGCGGCTGCACAAAAGTACCGCACTGTTCCCTCTGTGTAGGCAAAAGGCCATCGCAGCAATGGGTATTTTCTCCTTAGTTTATTTCTGCTGGGTTGGGTGTGACTCATATCTTATCTTTGGTAATTTCCATTGAAATAAACAGTTTTAACCAAGGGAATAATGAGAACATAACGCACTTGTATGACATTACTCATGTACTCATTAATTCTAATTAAACAGCTCCTTAATGTTCCTCTTACTCCCATCCCACAGTCAGCAATGACAATAAATGTAATATCGAAATATATGCCATAAGAGCTCTTTGCAATAGGAATCCCCACTATGCACTCTCAGTACGCACCACGGGAACTTCCCTGACTCATTTTCAGATGAGTAAGCTTCTCAATCAAGTTTTCCTGGCATTTGATGGTAAAGCACTCCACTTCCTCATGCTGATAACAGAATCAGTAGTCCCTGTAACCTGTTCCATGTTGCCTCTAGCACAAAGTTTGGGATAAGGCCCCTGGCTAGAACCATTTCTTTGCAAGCCACTAGAGTGGTTGGCCAGCAGTCAGGACTGCTGATGCTAACTTAAAGCTCAGCATTCCCCTGCAAGTTAGCAGTTTTCATGACTTCAGCTTTTATTCTTAGATGGAAAGTAGGAGTGTAGTTTTGAAAGATTAATTTTAATATATCCATGATTCTTTCCAGGTAACATTTCATTTTAAAAAAAAAAAAAAAAAACAAACTAGAGAAGAGTTCTCTTGTGTGTGCTTACTTAGAAATTCTTCCCTTTTAGTCACTTCCTGGGTGGAATTACCAGGATATCTGAGTTAAAGATGCTTTAACATCATCTGAATCAGGTCACAGCACCACATTTATTTAGACAGCAGTGGACCCTGTCAGTAAGTAGATATTCTAAGGCTTTGCTGGTCAGACTAGTGTTGATCTTGACTGTCAGGTCAGCTTTTGGTTATAATTGTGTTTTTGATAATAAGCCGGATTGGTTTTACCAGAGCAATGCATTTAACTCCATAGAGTTTATAGTCAAAGGGTGTCACACAATGCACGGAGTATTTTTAGAGATTAAAAGAAACCTCAATGAAAAGAAACTAGACTGTCTATACTTCAAACTATTGTATCAGGCTCACTGAAAACCATGACCTGGGTCCTATCATTAAAAGGTTTGGGGGATTTTGGAGGGTTTTGTTTTGGGGGGTTTGGTAGGTAACACTTGTGACTATTTCATTTGCAAAAAAAAAAAAAAAAAAAAAATCTGAATCATGAAAGAACAGTTCCAGAGAGAGACAGTAGTTTTGAGGTCTTTATCTGAAAAGAGAGGTTAGAAAGAGAACAAATTCCTTCCTGTACATCAAAGTACTTGAGCACTCATTGATTTTACTGGAACAACTGATGCCGACACTGAAGTCACCGAAAAAAACATACCAGGAGATAAAATTATTCAAGGTATTGTTACAAGGTGGAAATGTAGCTACCAGTGATGGTCTAGACATGGCAGGACAGAGCTCAGGGCAGATTAACTTTCTTTACTAAGAGAGCAAGGAAGGCACATAAAACCCCCAATGCGAAACATGCTTCAGTACTGACAGTTCTCTCACCAAATGTTCTGAGTCTACCTAAGTGAAGGATACAGATTTCTCTTTTCAAGGGTTTCTTCACAGCCAAGAAGGCCACATATTTAAATATAAGTACATACATATGTAACTATAAGTTTAGATGAAACATGATATTCTCACATGTTTTCTTGGCTCCTAGGAGACACCAAATAGTGAGAGACTAATAATCAAAGCACAAGAGTTGGCACTACTCATTTTGTGTGTTGCAATGTAAAGGTCTAAAGATCTAAATCCACTAACTGGCTGTGAAAACCTGAACTACTTTTATACTGATTTTGTATCTTACATGATACTGAATTTTTAGTGTAAACAGCTTTTGCAGTTTCATGGTAGGTTTTGCATACAGGAGAAAATGGTTTGTCTGGTTCAAGACTCAGTTCTCTAATTATCTTTCTTTCACTTCCTCTGATGATTTTATTTCTAGTAGAGTGTAAAGTCTTAAACTACTCCCTGGGGCTCTCTTCTTGATCCCAAGCTTTGTAAAATGTAGGTGTTCCCTAAGATGATGGCTATTATAAGCTGTCAGTTAATTGTGATTAGAGCAACAGCCACATCTGGAACTCCTCTTCTGCTAATGCATCTTTGGAGGACTGGCACGAAAGTTGTTCTCAACTGTAAAGTATGTGGTTGGGAAATATTTTTCAAAACTTAAAAATAAGCAAAATTAAATTGTTTAATTGGTTCTCAGCGGTTGCTACATGTAGGGTTGTGAGTTAACTTTCAATTCATTCGTAGATTTTGCCTGTCAGATAAGCTCCCAAAATTTCCAGTGAAGGGCAAGCCATAACCTTTTGGTGTATCAGGGATCTTTAGGATCCCTGGCTCTGAATTTTTGACTTAATATCCATAAGTCTCAGTGGGTGCTCTCCCTACCTCCTCAGAAATATTGCCAAGGTACATTTTTCCTTTTCCAAAGATTACATAGAAATTGAAAATCATGGCTTTAAAATATCTAGCATTAATTATGCAGCTTTCTTATGAGCTAGGACTTCTTGCCTGTGAGTGATAAATCCCTCTCTCCCTTTCATCCAGAATTTGACTACTTTAGCAGAGTACTAGGGCACTCTAAAACTACTTCCATTTGAAAAGAGAGTATCATCACTCCTAACTCCCTATTTAGAACCATGACACTATTTTAAATACTATTTTACGCTATGATTTTTCATTCTGTTTAATTTGTGTTACTGATTAACTTGCTCTCCAAGCAAGGTTATCAATTGTTTACTGGTCAGCAAAAGGCACTCTTGGGTTTTACTGAGGACAGCTCACTGTTACTGTAATTGCAGAGTATGTCATACCAACAGTGAGCCTAAATTGTGAATTCTGCTTTTTGGTGGATATTTTCAACTTGAGCATTGTCTTATTTCTAGTCTACAAATACTGAAACACCCTGTCATATGAATTACACAGCAGAAAAGAAGTGCTCTCTTGCCTTTGGACTAGACTGAGAGTTTTCTTTCAGTTGCAGAGGGGAAGAGCTGTAAAACACCTGATCAGCCTGGCTTCAGCTCCAGCAGGAGTAAGAATTGCCAGATATCTATCTTCTGTCAGCTGGAATAGCTGCCTATTTACAAAGTTGGTATAGAGCCTACCACAAGAAAATCTGAGTTTACTTTCTCCTCATGACAGAAGCTCTTGAGAACCTTGGGTAAACAGCACATTTAATCATTTATTGGTGCATTATAAATTCATACATAAAAGACAAGTATCTTCTGTGTTGGTGCACAGCAACATCAGGGTTAGACCCTCAGCAGGGAATTCTCCTGCAAAGGAGTCTCCACAGACCTGTTCCTGTGCTTTAAGGCAAATCATATGTCATGTCAAGTTGCACTATTCCAGAAACTTTCTCTACTTCCTTCTATTTCACTACTTTTTAACTCAACGATGCTGTATATCATAGTGTTCTTATGAAGCATTTTGGTTATAATATCAGAGAAAGGTGCTTCCCAGTTTGATTTTCATCATTTTATGGAATATGAACTAAGGTATAGTTACATTATATAAGAGACGATTACAAGATGTCATTTCACAGGCAGGATAAAATACCTGTCAATGACTATGGGCAATCTTCCTCAAAAATAGAGAAGGGCACAGAGAGGTGGTCTCATAGTAATGAGCTCTATTATTTCACATTGGGGAGTTCTGCTCATAGAGAATTACAAGAGTAGGTTTTAACAGACTAACTACTAACACTATTTGAGTGAGATGGCAGGACAAGGCTGATACCTGTGCTCAGTAATCACAGCAGTTGTTTCTGAGAAAGTCTCCCTCCTGACAGTGAGGAGACAATCCCTTACCAAGAGATTCAGAGCGTAATTACTGAATGGAGTCTTTTCACAGCCCAGAGACCACACTAGACAATCACTTTTACACTGCTAAATGGAATCAATGCAGGAGAGCAGGATGGAATAGCAAAGTCTCCAGGAACACTTTTCCTCCTTGTTTACATATGGGGACATGACTGGTCTTCTGCACTTCCCTTTTGTAGCCTGTGGTGTGCAAAACAGCTCACAAAGCAATTGAGAGAAGTAGCTGCTCATGAGGAGGAGGTGAACCTGGATATCTAAATTTAGATCTTGTGTATACCCTACCATGTAAGCATTTTTAGATCATCCTAAAGGAAAATATTCCCTGCATTGAGTCTATTTCCTTTTGCTAACATTGATTTGAGGCACTGTTGAAGTGAAAGAAAGTAGGATGACCCTTCTTTCTAAGATCCTTAGAATTCAGGGTTTTTAATAGATTCTAGTGTTTCTACTAAAATACCTGCAGCGGCTCTTGCTGGCAACTTGAACAGTTAGAATAAATTATAACCAGTCAAGTTCTTGTATTGCACCAATTTCTAAATCAGAATTCAGAATCCTTAAGGTGACAAGTGTTTCATCTGGTATACTTTGTCACAGTCCTTGCTGGGGCATCTGAACACCTTAGTACTTAAAGGGCAAATATATTTCCAGGTTTTTATTTACATGTCAACTAGAATGTACTAGTAAAGATTTTTAAAAGGTAGAGAGGAAGAAAAAGGTTCTGCTTACATAGTATTTATTTTCAGTCTAGTCTGTGGATCTTGTTGAAAACAAACAATTTTTAAGGGGTTTATATATTTGGGGCAAAGTGGTTGAGGTCTTGATGTAGATAACTAGAGCTGTGGATACTGGAGTTTTTTCTTTACAGTGGGATGCAACAGTACACAGAGAAGAGAAAAAAGAAAGATTTATGTGACAAATCCATCCCACAGATCAGAGATCTTCCTTGAATTTCTTTAAAAAGAAGCAGACAAGACAGGATAGAGCACTGACAGATTGAAGTGTTCCTGTGCAAGAGGGAGCTTTTCTAATCTTCAAGGATCAACCTGTCCACTACCAAATACTTAGGATGACACAGCATGCACTATATTAAAAAAAATTCTTTTTTTAGCATGTGCTAAAATGCACAGTATAAATCTATTTTTTTTCTGTCCCATAGCATTAACATATTTTATACATTTTTTTATCCCCTCTGCATATACCTGATGGCACCATCACTGAGAACACAGTAATCTTCCTTATAAACTTCCTTGCAGAGAGTAGTGATCCAGCAGTTTTTAATCCTGAATGATTTGTAAAATGACTGTAAAAGCACATGTGAGCAATCTGAACAGCTATTGAGAGCTTAAATTATCATCAGGCTATATATATATATTTTGAAAGTGAGTCAGTGAATGATTTACTTATCAGGTGTTAGTGTAGTAGTATATTTTCTTAGCAAACATAGAAAAGATTTTGAACCAAGAGATAAGGAAGGAGAATTTGACAGACTGTTCTTTATACTTCTAATCAGAACAGTTACCTGGATATTTTTGTTTACCAAATGCATGAAAATTCTCCCACTATGTGAAAATTTTTTATTAAAACATGAAGAGTCAATAGCTTCAAATCCATGCAGAAGAAATATAGTGCTTTCATAATTTGATTTGTCACAGTGCTAATTTTGTGCATGGATATGTAAATACTGCCTGTGACCCCTTCCTGTGCCTGGCCATGTGCCAGCTGTGCTCTCTCCTGTTCTGGTCACAGAGCCTGATTATTCCTTTCTGGATCCTCCCTCTGCTTAGCCCTCTCTTCTGACTGGCTGGTTTTGAATGAACAAATCACTGAAGATCCCCTCTGTTCTCAATTTTTATGGTGTCCTAATCCCGGAAGAAAACATATTGACACTGGACCTTACTTTGAGTATGTGTAGCCATGACTAAGGCCAGGGAGAATAACAGATGATAACACAATGATTCTGCATGATATGCCAGTTCCTCAGGCAGTAGAACTTTAGTGGGACAAACCCCTGTGCTGGAGACAAAGAAGGATGAAACAGGATAAATCAATTTGCTTATGTCCCTGCAGGGCTGGTAGCAAACAACGACCAAAACACCAACAACCCACCTTCTAGGTCACAACTGGAAGCATGTGACATATGGCCTTGTACTGTGTGTGTGGACAGAGATTTGTATTTAGAGGGCTTAATATGGCCCCTAAAAACACCCCATGTGGAAGGTGTGGTTTACCCAAATCTACACACAGGAGGATTTAGCTTGAAACATCTACCACCCATGATCCTGATTAAAAATACCCCAGTACCCACAGATAGAGCAGGCAGATTTAATCCCCTCACTGTAAATTACGCAGTACTTTTCCAAGAGCTTCGTGACCTCCAAGCCTCTCGCTGTCAAAATATAGCTGGAACTTGTCAGTAAGTTGAAATATTGTTAGGAAAGGGAAGCCAGCAGATGACAAACCATAGGACTACGGATCTTACTTCCTTCAAACACCCAGCCGAACTCCAGCTGATCTAGCCTTCAGAAAATTAATACTAACCAAACAATTTCCTATGACGCTAGTTAGAAGTCCAAATTATGTTTTCTGTACCTGATGATAAACATAGTGGTGGATAGAATTGAAAGTCAAGGTTTAGAGAAAGAGCTTTAAGCAACCAAATTTACAGACATCCTTAGTGACAAATCAATGGAAGCAGGTGGATATCTAAGCTTAACATTGAATCTGTTTTCACTCAGCCAAAGCTGTAAATAGGAAGGATCTACAAGATGAATTGGTGAAACTAAAAAAAATTTACGCCCCCAAATTTTATGTAATGAAACTTCCAATGTCTCATCTAAATTCCTGCCAAATTCAGGATCCATATGCACTGCTATAGAGTTAATTTGAATTTTGAATTTAAGGTGTTACTTCTTCACTGGTATATAGCATATTTGATAAAGACTGATTCATAGTCAAAGAGAAGAAATCAGAAAGAACAGCACAACATGAAGACACAGACTGGAAAAACAAAAGCCATAGGAAGAGGTTTCACTCAGGTGCCTGTACAATTTGTCAGCTGCACTGCCAGCTGCTCTGCCCATCAGAGAGTTAACTGCAGGTACTGTGGCAGTGTCAGGCTTTTGCACCCTCATGTGGGTTTTCATTCACAAACTCTGCAGGGGGAAGTCGAGAGTCAATGCCACCTTTTTTCCATCTTGTTGCCCACAAGATCATGTGAATGAAACATGCCAGTGACGTTAAATGGCTTGCCAGGCTGGATGACTGTAATCATTGCAATTTTGTTCTTCCTCTTTCAGTGTTCAGCTTATAGTTTCTCTACTACAAACTGCCCAGCCCCACATATCCTGAGGTACTGATAGAAGTCACTGGTTTTAAATATACTCAGTAAATGCATTAGAGACTTGTGTAGGCCAACCACAGGGAAAGAGAAGACTTCATAATTGCTTAGCTATAGATATTATAGTGGAAGAGCAAGTAAAAACATGGATGCACAACCCAGCTGGTGAATCACACAGATATGGATAGATCCTGTCTACCTGGGATGATGTCCTCATTTACAATCTCATATCTCTATTGCGATGCTGTGCTTCAAGGACACACTTAGGAAAGGCAAGAAGAAAGAGCACAAGTGGCACCAGTTAAGTATAAACTGTAATTCACAGAAGGCATTCTTTCTTGAAAACACTGTGCTATGTCTATGTATTTTCCTAAAATAAAAACAAAGTTAGTAAATACCCTTGAAACTTACTTAAAAAGGCCTCACACATTAGGTCTAAGATGGGAAACATCTGGTTCCTGACAGAATTTATTTCCTACTTGAAACTAAATATTTTTTATAATCCTGTTCCACCACACAAAATAAGCTGGTCAGACCTGGTTTAGTAACTGACACAGGTAAAGCTCTATCAACTCCATCTGTGTATACGCAAAAATACAAACAACAAAATCACTTTTTTTTTTCTTAAACAAATGTCAAAACATGGATATTTGCGTGTTGCTATTTTCAGTTTCAAATAGTTTTACAAATATTTTAAGATTTGCTTTGACAGATAGAGCTGAGTATATTTAATTTTTTTGTGACTGCAGGACTTTGAACTTTGGGTCTCAAAAGACCAGACATAACTAGCTGGGCATTCAAAATGAAAATCCTGCATGATGCAAGTAAATTTTAGTTTCTGTTTGAGTTTATTTCTTTCAATTGTCAAGTACAAGGCTCAAAAATGAGTCACAGTATTTGGTGAAATAGATAATGAAAGGTTATCTGTCTAAATGAGAGCACACCCTGGGCAGTAGTAGTCTTTAGTGAAGTCTGACTGCTTATCTATTGGTGTTTCAATGTTTCTTAAACCTCAGAAACCTGAGTAAGGCTAGCCTGAGGCCCTTGTTACTCATTTCGTTTGGAACAAGGGTTCTCAAACCATTAGATGGAGCCCCTCTTCTTCTGTCTGTATGGATGAGCCCCTCAGTGATGTACAGACACCTCCAGTGTGGCCCCAGCCGCACCACACCAAGGGACTCGGAGAACCTGGGAGACTTTGAAAGCAAAATACACCTCCTCCCTTATAAGAACAAGTGCTGATCTTCTGTTTATTATGACTTTGACTCAGGAGGTTGGCTGGACAGCAAAGCCACTGAAGAGGGACAACTGGAATGAGGATTGCCCTTGTGCACTATCACAGGTGCCTCACTCGCTGAGCTGAAGGAAGAAGCACGCTGGTGTGACAGGATCCACTTACCCTGGCATTAACTATGCTACGCCTGCCTGGGAGATAGAAGACTTCTGTCTTCAGAACAGATTTTAGGCACATTTCATCAGCCCAAGTTTAATCCTGCTGACAGCATGCCTACTTTAATGCCATCTTTCTTTTCAGAAAATTTCACCCATCTTTTCTGAACAGCTTTTACCACAGGGTTCCTAGGGGTGTGAAGGGTGAGGAATTGTTAGCAAGAGGTCACATTCCTTTACCCAACAGATTTGATGCAAGTCCTAGACTAAAGTTTAGGTTATTAAATTATTCAGCTTCACAACTAGTGAGATTAGCTAATGCAGTTCATGTGTTCTTAATGCTTAGCCAGACGCAAGGCCAATAGTAACTCCTAGTAGTTGTTACAGATGATTTGTCTTCTGAGAACATCCATCCACTACCAAATATTTTCCAGTTGTGAGCCACCAAATAAGGACTTCTTTTTTTCCTTTAAGCTCCAAAATGGCATTAGCTAACAGCTTAGAATTGTTTTTTGGGGGGTTCTGGGGTTTTTTTATTTGGTTGTGGTTTTCTGGTGGAGTTTGGTTTTTTTTTTTATGGCTTATATAATAGCTCCAGCAATTTCAGTAAGCCCCAGAATCTTCCTTCTCTCACAATCTCTGAATAAGCATCACTGCTGGTAGCCCACACCTCTCTTTTTCCCTCCCTGCAGCAGCTTCCGATTTGTTCATCTTTGCTCTCTGCAGGGAAGGTAGCTCAGCTGCCTTGGATTCATTCTTCATTCAGCAAAATGTGGAACAAATGTTCAGTGACAGCCTGTTGCACACCAGTTTAATAGTGCATAAAATAGAGAGGCTACTGCAAGCAGCTTTTGGAAATTCAGCATTTTGTATTTAAAGCTATTCAGCTTTGTAGTAATGTGATGGTTCATCCTGCAGCTAGATTTCCAGAGATGTGTGGCTTTATGTAAAGTAGTATTAATGTATTTTTAAGACACTTTTGGATTTCCAATAGAATCCTTTGTGAACTGCTATGACATTTGTTCCAGATATTGTGAGAGGAGGGGTCAATAACGCAAATATCCCACTAACCTCAGCAGAGTACTTCATGTTCCATGTTCTCCAAGAAGCCAGTAAGAAATTTTTGAAGACACAAAAAACATCTCAGCAAATGCCATCAATAATGATGTATTCCTCTGCTGAATATTTATTTCTACCTAATGGAAAATTCTTGAGTGTTGTTTAAGCACTTCGTTACCAGACCATATATCTTCTGACCACTAGTGAAGCTGTTGTGCTGTATTAAGGGGAGAGGTGTTTGTATGAGAGAGGAAAACTGCAACCAATTTTTCAAACTTGAAATTCAGACTTGGAGATATGTTGTCCCAAATTTCTTTTTTTTCTTCCCATCCTCTCCCTCTTTTCTTAGTTAATTTTCCCTTTTAGAACTCTAAGCAGTCCCATTTTTTCAGGTTTCTCTCTCCCCAGCACAGGTCATGATTCACTGTCAATTCCTTTCTCCTTATATTTCTATCCCCCTGCTGTACCCTGGAGGGGTTATACACTTTCCCTTTGTGGCACCTGCTACTTGTGGCTCCCTGGAGGAAATCTGTCCATCTCTTCCTGTGTTACTGGCAAGTGGCTCAGTGAGGTATGAAGAGGAGCAGGAGCACCTTTCCTATGAGGCTCTCTGGCATCCCTGTGCCCGGGTTTCTGCCCTGGCTGCTGTAAGCAGCCTGTGGGAATCCCTATTTAGTCATGTGTTCTGCCTACTACATGAAAGACTCCATTTTTTCCTGGGGCTGAAGATGGCAGTGCAAACCTATTCGTATCCTTTCCTCTTAGAAGGCTGTGTTTATTTTGTCTCTCACAGGGTAACTGCTTTCCCAGCAAACTTTGCTGAAGACAAAATAATGGAGGCCCCTTTCACTGCTTAAAGAGCATCTCTGGGGTTGCAGGAGAACTTACTGGGCCTTTCCAGTTGTTCTCCTTCGTGTTGCACTAATATTCCTGTTGGCAGCCAGCTCTTTTGAGCCCATTATTGCGAAAGAACAGAAGGGAAGCAGCTATAGAAGCCAAGAGCATTCTTTTACACATAATATTAAGTTTTATGAAAGCATTTGGTGGTCAGGCATCATTCCCTGCCTGTATTCAATCCCTGTGAAAGTTTTTAAGCATCTTTGTAGACAGCTCTTAGCAGAGCCTTCCTTTTCAAGTTGTACATTAAACATAAGAAATGACATTTGAAGAAATACTTTTGTATGTGGTTAGTCTCTAGGACTAATCTTCTAAGAATAAGCCAGTCAAATGCAAATCTATTTCCCAACACCATATAATATGTCATCTTTATACAGATATCTTTCCAGGCAGTATGGTTTCCCTAACAGCAAAAAATAGAAAGCTGTCCTCATGGAGGGGGTTGGAAATAATACAACACTGATGGAGTAACACTATCTCAACACAGTCAAGGAGCCTCTGGAACCTCACTTGCCATGAATCCTGATTGGAGCTGGTAACAAAGATAATAGTGCACCTCTGAAAAGTGTCCCACTTCAGTGGTTTGCCTCCGTTTACCTCTGGCACACCAGCAATATCGTTAGAGGGATGCAAGTTGCACCATCACCAGTCCTTTGTGAACATGAAGTAGCTACACAGAACAAAAAGCAGTCTCAGCTCAGCTTTCATCCCTGTCGAGATTTTAGTGAGGAAAGAGAAAGGTGACAGGTCTTTAAAGAGTCACCACCTGCTAAAGAAAACCAGAAAAACCCAAGTGACTCCTAGCTGAATGTTCTTACCTTCCGTCAGTACTGGAACTGGGAGGTGAACAACATGAAAGGGAAATATTTTCTCTGTATGAGCTTTCTTACAGTAGTAGGTGAGAACAGCAGTTTTGTTTCAGGTATTGTAACTGTAACTGAAATATTGTAACTATAAAACTGAGCCTGTTCTCAGTTTTTCCTCTTCCTTAACAAGGAAATAGTAGTAGAAAAACTAAATTTTGAGTATAGAAAATAATAGGAAAACTTCCCAATTATCAGTTCTGTAACACCCTAAGATATTAAAAACTTTTTATAAGAAATATCGTCTTGATTTATGTAATGAAAATACATTTAACATCTCAGAATAATTAAACCCAGTAGCTCAACATGAAATAACTGGTGGATGACTGGGGTTAATTTTCCTGAGAGCTGTTGAAATACTGAACAACAGAATGAGAATTCAAACAGCAGTAATGTGCCAAAAGGATGATTTCATTCACTATTCCATATATGAAAAAATGGAGCAAGAAATCACCTCCATTGAGACAAAACTGCTGCAGAGAATGCAGCAAGGAGTCTATATTTTTACCTTTGTTCTTACAAGAAGAACAATGGAAGGTTTGCAAAGTGCATTCTGGTCTGTCAAAAGCACTCAACGTTTGAGTCACCACAATGCCTGTGACCTGGAACGCCTACCATTTCTTTTTTTTCTGTGTTGATTAAACTTCATTAGAGGTGAAAGAATTGCATGCTGTTGCAGGAGAGGGGAGGAGGCAGCACTAACAGGCCACTTTCCAAGCAGATTTCCCAGAAACAGAGCAATTAATAAAGGGCCCTAGAAATGCTTTTCATGCACCTCTATTTATTATGTCATGAAGTGCAAACTAAAAGCTTAATTAATCATAAAATGCAGCATTTTTATGATTATTTCTTCATGCTTAATCCAGATCTGTCTAAATAAACAAGGATATTAATGTACAGGCAGCATTTGGATCTAGCTTACCCTCGACCAAGGTCACACACACAAAACAAACAGTTCTGTGAGGAGAGTTCACGGAGCCTGGTTTGCTGTGGATTTTATCTGGGAGCTCAGTTCACTGGGAGCAAACTGTGTGTGCATTTTAAGTGAAGTTTTATCTGAATTTAGGATACTCATGACATAGTTCTTCATGCGGAATCTTAGGAGTCTTCTAGGAGCTGAGTCAGTAGAGGCACTCTGCCTTGTTAGGGGTACTCTCAAAGCCTCTCTCTCCCCTTGGTAATGAGGTCTTGATTTTCGTAAATATATAAGAACATAAATTTTCTGGAGACTGCTGCTGCTCTCCAATTTGGTTAAAATTTACTAGTGGGTTAAAAAGCTGCCACAGCAGGACAGACAGATGCAAGACCACATCCAAATCACATGATTGCATAAGCCTGTTTCTTTAGAAAACCAGAGGAGGAATTCCCAGACCCACAGAAAGGAAATCACAGTGAAAGAAAAGAGCAATTAAAGCAATATATTGACAGTACCTAAAAAACACTTCTTATTCCTATCCACAGCAAATCTACACATATAAAAGAAAATTACTGAGGCAAATAATGATCACAGATTAAAAACATCTTAATGGCACATTAGTTTTACTCATTCACCACATTAGTTTTACTTTTCCTTACAGTAAACACAACTGAACTTCACTGAGCTATTACCAAAGGATGCATGCTTCATCATCCTAATATCGATAAAGCAATATAGTGCATCAAAGAAATGTTACCTAGTGAATGACATTTCTTACTGTAGAAGCAAAAAAATATCAATATAATTAATTTCTAATCTTTTTTCATAGAGAAGAAATTAGGTATGAGTCTCTGTTCAGATAAACAGGAGAACGTGGATTTAATCCCTTTAAAGTTTTGTTGTTTTTTTTGTTGTTGTTGTTGTTATTTTTTTTTTTTTTTTTTAAATATCCTGGAAGCCATACAGTTTTGTTTTACACAATACTTTTCACTAGAAACAGGATCAAAGCAAACTTTCAGAAAACACCTCCTTGGTTCTGCAGAAGCTCTGCTCTGGAAAATTGTCTCCTTTGTTTCCCTTCCTTTTCCCTCCCCATGAGCTATTTTCAGTGTTTCCACCAAGTTGTTAGTCATAACAAGTTACCAGACCTGGAGGGTGTCAGCTTTGCAATGAAGCAGAAACAAGTCATGGATGAGGTCCTCTCCTAATAGCTTTATCGTATGAATGACACAGAAATTGTAGCACCCCGGGCACACTGATGCAACTTACTTTGAACTGACAATTTGATCATATTTTAAAAGAAATGATGTCTGACAAATAGTCCAAATGGGCCTCTCTTCCACAAGACAAATTTATGTTGTCCTAGAAACATTTGCACAGGTGATAGGGGATAGGGCTGTATGGCACAAGGAAGACAGCTTTGTCCTAAATTGAGATCTGTATTACTAATGATGAAATGACATCAGCACTCGGAGCCTTCTCCCAGCTTTACACACACCTCCCATCCTCTCTTTTGTCTGTCCTCCCAGCTGTAAGCCTTTCTCGGTTCCCTCCCCCCGCTTTTCTTCACCTCGGTCTCATCTCCCCGCGGAGGGCAATGCGGGTGCGGAGGCCGGCAGGGAGCGTGCGGTGCCCGGGGCTGCTGCGGGCGCTCCGAGAGCCGTGCCAGCAGCGCTGTGCTGGGCAGCGCAGCCCCTCTGTGCCTGCAGAAAGCGGGACACAGCCTTCGCGTCTGCGCCACATCCCGCAATGAGCTCACTGTAGTTTCCACTGAAGTGAGCTTAGGTGGGTGATGCTCAAGGTAAACAAATCTTCAGCTGGGGAACCCATCCATGACAACTTTTACAACTTTGTCACTGCAGCTGCTGACATCACTGCCTGCATTGCATGAGCATCATCCAGGGGTGCAGCACTACTCCAGGGGCTCAGTGCAGGGAGGCAGTGCTGATCTCTAATGCTCAACAAAGAGGAGGTAGGGCATTTGTGAATACTTAGATTGGTAGGTAGATTAGATTTGATACTATGAGAAGGGACTGTAAACCCAAAGATTTTATGTTATCTATCATCACAAAGGAGCAAATTACATTGTTTTCTTTGCTTCTGAATTAGCTGCAGTCTCAGTACTAATTTTTAATTCTCAAAATTTGCTCCTTGCAATATATGCTGTTTAAATTCAAGACTTTAGTGTTTCTTGTGTTTAATGGAGCACTCTTGCACAAGAAATACAGACATCCTCTAACAAACATACTTGGAGTGTTGTTTTTTCCTGGTGTGGGGTAACAGCACAATTTTTCTTACTAATTATTCAGGTACACAGAAAGAGCTGGTTGGGAAGTTTGTGTATAGAGACAAGTTAGCAAAGTGCCAAGTTCCAGGAGTAGCCTAAGTGCTCGTTATGGAGGTAGCATTTCTCACGACAATCATGCTTTGTCTTTTTAGCAGACAAGCTGTACCAGTTGCCACGTGGTTGTTTTTCTGATGGCCTCCTCTCCCGGGGCAACAAAATCCCCAGCAAGCAGCAGTGACTGCTACAATTGCTGAGAGCAGAAATAAATGCACATTCAGGACTGATCTACTAATAGCCTTTACTTTCCTTGCCCCAGCCCATTATCTGTGTTTTGCATCAGTTACACAGCAGCCCAGAAGTAACTAAACAATTCTGAAACCCGAGCAGCTGAAATTGTTTCAGTCCTCCCCACCACCAAGGAGCTCAATCCACCTCTGGCAATTACACTGTGGTTTGAAACTCAAGCTTTTTCATTCAACTGAACATGTACGTTTTTCAGAATACAAACACAATGGACTTGGAGTAACCCAGAAATAACAAGGAATTAATGCAGACGAGAACTTTAATGCTCTCATATACATAACATTTGTAAATTTCTTACCACTTTTGAGTTGTTTTCTCATGTCTAAATGGCAGTTTGCCAGTGGCCTCTACCTCCTGAACTGCTCCTCTGTATACGCTAGATCCAGTACAAGCAGCAGCACATGTTAATATTTCTATTTTTGCACCAAACACCAGTTTGTAAAGTGAAAAATATGGTAGCACAAACTCAATTTAATAGAGGCTTATGATCAGAATCACATTTTTTGCAGGTGAGATTTTGTTGAGATCTAAATGAAGCAAACTTCTTTGTCATGTGTAGTTTTGGGGAATCAGATGACCACTAATTAGAAATAACCCCTTTTTTTTTTCTTGAGATATTAAATACATCTGCTCAGAACTAAGCTTGTTTTCTTTCTAGAAGACAATACACATGAGACAGACATGTTGCATTTCCAACGTCCCTACCTCCTCCCTTGTGGCTTTATCTTGAGTTCACATTACAAATAGTTGTCCACCATTATTGGACAATGAAACATTCAGATTTGGCCCTTGGGTCTCCTTTGAGATGGCAGGATGCAAATCCACACACCTTTCAAAAATAATAAAAAAGGCTTCTTCATTTATAATTTATCATTTGAATACTTCCTGTACAAAGGACTTATTTCTAGCTCAAGATCCCGCTCTGGAAAGTTTTTCCCCCAGTTTTCTGTTTCCATTCAGCCATAAGGCGGCAGGATTCAAATCCTTCCTTTACCAATTTCTTTTTCATCACTATACAGCAGCAGAGCTCACAGTATGATCTGCATCAGGTGCTCTTCTTGATTCTGCCTTCAATAAGAGACATTTTAAGAAATGTGGAAGAAGGTATGGTTTATACTGCTTCCTGTAATAGACCTAAAAGGATGTTTGGCAAGAGAGATAATAACCTTGCGAAGGAAGATTTCTGCAGGAATAGATCTAATAATAAGCATTTTAGCTTTGGATCCTCTGTTTCATTCTAATGTGATTACTAGCAGGGGTATATCACCAAAACTGGTCCAGTATGCAAGTGTATTTTTGGAGAGCAGAGCCTAACTTATAGTTGTAATAAATCAATATTTCAGTCAGTTATTTATTGTATTTTGAACCACAGACAGAGCAGGTAAGATGACAATATTACTTCTTGCTTCTTTCACCAAAAGCTGAGATTGCCAGGCAGGACTGATGGGCTCTTTAACTACAGTGGGGTTGGCCCACTTTGGAAAGATTCACCCAGGGAACAAATTCAAATCTAAAAAAGGCAGGTCTGATTCAAAGTCCAAATGTAACCCCAAAAGTAGTACATACACAATTATATACATAAAAATTAAAATAAATGCATATAATAAACATATACATATAAAAAGATAGTTAGAACAGCCTTACAGTCCCCTCTGCTCTTATTTAGCTGTCCTTATCAAAAATACTACAAGACAACAGCTGGCATTTAGCATTTTGAACAGCACAACTTTGGACAGCCTGTATTCATCTTTACTTTGTCAATTGTTGAGGAAATTGGACATGAAGAAGCTCTTATTTGTATGACTTCTCCTACTATTAAGAGCTAGATAACCTGAACAACAGAGCAAGAAGCAGAATGGATTTTACTGCCCCAACCATCTTGCTCAGATTTGATTCTCGCTCCTCCTCACCTTTCAGACAGCCCTGCCCATATCAGAGTTCCAACTTTTTCTTTTGAAGGAGACATAGGGAAGGGACTGTTTTGGCTGATGTTGGGCAGGCAGGCATATGATCCATGCAAGTTCTAGAGCAGAAAGCCAAGAAAATTTTTTCTTACCACCAGCAAGACCTGTAACTTCACCACTTTTCAGACAGAGAATAACATAACTTTTGGACATGTCCCATACCCAGAATGTATTCCACCCCCCTCTGCAGGAGTATCAAACTATGACTCAGCTGCAGTTCCAGAACCTCTCTGTAAGCAGACACAGTTGCATTGTTGCTTCTTACTAAAATTTGAGTCTGGCAGTTGTGGCCCTGATTTCAAGGTAATGCCAGAAAATTTTAGCACTCCAGAGACCTGCAGTCACAGTTGCTCTAGAGAGAAGTGTGGCCTTTAGTCAGTTGTAAGAGTCGCCATTCATAAAATCGTTTAGTTGCCAGCTAGCTCAGATAATTTCCTGCTGGGTAAGGAAATATCCTCTCTATGGAGCAAGGGTAACTGTAGCACTGGAAAAGTGATGGGTTGAGATCAGACTAACAGTCTGCTACCAAAGCTTCTTTTCTGAGTCCCAGGGAATCACCTTATTCCCTACTAGGACCATTCTCCTTTCTTTTTCATCACAATTGGTCACTCTCATGAGCTTAGTTTATGGTGACTTCATGACTTGAAGCTTCTGCTGACTTCAATGGGAGTTAGGCCAAAACAGATGGTTTTCAGAACTAATGTCTGAAATGCACCTCAAAGTTAAAAATGAAGTTTTCAAACTAAGACACATTACAAAAAAAACCATAGCAGTGTCTCTATTCATTGCAACTGGAAGGCTCACAGGGAGCCTTGTAGCATGCTTCAGTTGTGCTCTGGCTTGGTTTTGGGGTCTTTATCTTAAAGGATATGTCCCCTTTTCATGCAATGAGGCTGAGTCCAAGTTCTGTACAGAATTTTCTGCTAGCATCGAGGTTTTAGTTACCTTCCTGGAACCTGGAAACACGGGGGATAAAATCTGAACTATCACCTTCTAACTTCTTTGGGAACCTGAAAGTGCTGAACTTGCTAATAAATATTAAGAAGTTTTCACTGTCGTCATGATAAGTAGGAAACAAAACTTTCACTGAGACTAAAAGTAGTGGAAGTAAAGCTCTAATTAATTTCAGGAGAGCACAGACAGTCAAGTCTGATAATTCTTCTACAGGTTCAAAAGAGAAAAGACTGAAAAAGGCTTTGACTCATCTGTCATTTATTCTGCCCTAATATACATAGGCTACAGAGCTTCTTCTGAGAGCAAACTCAGACTAAAGAGGAATTCTCAAAGCTCATTATACGGTACTTGCAAATGAGTTGAAGTGCTAAGTCTTTGATTTCTGGAGTCGCCAAACACTGGCTCAAATCCCGACCCCCTAGCACACAGCCTACATAACTAGGACATACACTGAGGAAATCAAGAAGAGGGAGATTTTTTCCTCTTTAAGAGTTTGGGGCAACAATAGAGCCAATTGCATCTTTAACAGCTCTCAGACATATTTTTTCTCCACTGCAATGGCAAACATACTGATGTATCTCAGTGCCCCAGAGTTTTCTTTCTCCGGCCCTAGGGAGACCCTGGTAGTTCCCTCCAGGATGTAAAGTGTGGGTCTCCCTGTGCAATAGACCTAGTGCCAGCGTGGCTCTGCCTGGGTGTTCAGAGAGACAGTCAGAGCTGGGAAGCTGTTCAGCACATTGCACCTATCTGCAAAGATTACCTTGTAGACAAAAACAAGACCATGAAACCTTAAAGAGTCCCCAGACTCTCAGCTCTCTGCTGCAACACTATCAGCCCAATCCCCATCACCATTTGTTGCAACACTGTCCGGAGGGATAGGAGCATTTCACTAGGAACATATTCTCCAGCCGGGCTGGGGAGTGGGCAAGTACCAGAGCTTTGTATCACAGGGTTGGTTTAGAGGCAGCCTTATGCACCTTGAATTCTGAGCCCGGGGTGTGGTGTGGGGTAAGCCAGCTAACATTGCCATTTCATTCTTATGACAGGTGGGTGGGAAGGAAAAAAGAAACCCTTTCTTACAAGTGATTTTCCAAAGTGATGTCATCTGAACACAGAGGATTAAGTCCTCTACTGACATAGACTGACATAAATCAATCACCTTTAAGTATTGTAGCTGCATTATATCTGGCACAGATCTTCTTCAGGTCATCAGAAAATGTATTATTAGTTACTTTTGGTATCACTAGGACTCCTTCATTTCACTCCCAGGAAGCAAAAACTGATACAGATTTACATGACTGAAATTATCCTCCATGTGGTTAACTTCTTTGTGATCACTGAAAACTCAATGTACGCGCTCTGTCTTTTTGTTAGCTTTGTCAGATTGAGCTGCTTTACAATTCAAAACTGAGTCAAATTTTATAATCATGCAATTAAAATCATGAGGGAAACCTTCAGCAGTCTCAACAGAAAACAGTCTAAGGTAATGGCTTGGGTGTATTTCTTAATATATACCTCCATTAAATGGTTCTGCTGTTTGAGTTTGACTGTATTTTTTCCAGCTAAGTAGACCCATACTTATGTGGGCTGCTTACAGAGTGCTGGTAACATCATCAAGGGTTTGTCTGATCACTATGCTAGGAGCATGGTAGATGGAAAAGGATTTATGCATGTCAAAACACTCCAGAGAAACAAGCAGCTTACAGCCCAAGGGGGCAGAAATCATCCTTTTAGTTAATCTCTGCAGAAGGGTTTTGTAGACACCACATAGGACATCCATCACCAGGGGTTTCCAGGAGGAGAGGAAGAGAGAGGGAGAGTGTGAGCAGTTGCAAACATATCATCAGGAGGGCTTAAAAATATAGTCTCTCCCACTTTATGGAGGACAAATGGCCTAGATTCCCTGTGATCCTTTCTATCTCAGTTGGGTTTTTTTTTAACTGTTAAGGCCCAATTTATTCCTTTAATCCATAGTGGAGAAGCTGCAGGCTCCTCAAAGGTAAATCACAATTCATTTAGTGGTGATTTTCTGGGTTACATGAAAGACAAATTAGTCTCAGGAATTATACATAGCTATTGGTTTGATTTCAAAAGCTCTTAACATTGAGGGTATAAGTTATCTAATTAGTCTTTTGTACAACAAACCTTTCCTTTCTTCTAATGAGGACAGTGCATCTTAATTATTGTTGTGTTACCAGGTCAGGCCACAAATTAAGTAAAACCTAATGCAGTTGTGGTTGGCAATGATAACATGATATTTCCATTTAACATAAACATGTTAATGATTAAGTTTGGGCAACATGATTTGCATGCTTTTTCACAATTTCTGCCTCCTCTTTCACAGTCAGAGCAAGGAAACAAAGTGCCTATTGATCAGGACAGAAAGTGTCCAGGGGACCTTCTAATGGGATGTTGTTACAAACTTGTCTCCAACATACCTTTCTTCTGTAGCTCCCTAGAGGGAAAATTGAGGTGATGTTATTAGGCTGATCTTGATGATACTAGCCATCTGTTTTTCCTGCCTGGGAAGAAATGTGTACCACCAGACACTGCTGTGGTCACAAAGAGAAGTGGATAACATCTCACTGAACTTGGACTATAGTTCTTATATCTTTTGCTGAAGTAAGTAGTTCACGATGGTAGTGGGTGCCCAGGTTTTCTTCTCTTGAATACACAGTTGAAGAAAAAAAACCACCCTCCCCTTGTCCTTACAGTTAATAGTTTCAGGGCATCTACTATTTATCTTTGATGTCATAAAACTTCTTAATAATCTAAAAGGACACATTTTTTCTGCTGCCTACAGCAGAGAATGCATCTTGTGTCATCCTCAGCCTTGGAACTCCCTTGTGTCACTCAAGGGGCAAAGCAACTTCAATTCTGTTTCCTATTGCTAATTAGAAAGGAAAATAGATTGGTTGGCAATCATTTATATCACAATTCATGAGTAAGAGGAGCCCAGGGACTATTATTCCATAAAATTAGGGAGCAGTGAAGTTATAGGCTGGTCTAGCAAGGGATAAAATTTTTACTGGGGGTTTAGAAATCTAAGCCATGGGCTTCAGAACTTCTTGCTCATAGTCCTCAATTTTTAAAAGACCTTATGCCGTTTGGCAGGGTCCAAAATGCTTGGGTAAACTTGCATTTCAGGTGCTTTCCATCTAAATAAGCCAAGGAGAGAGGGGTCAAAACTGAAGGAAGAAGCTATGTTTTGGGTTTGGTGGATCAGAAGAGTGTGGAAGCAGGACAGACTCCCAGACACTCCAGATCCCAGCTTAGCATGCACCTGGAAAGGCTGTGAGCAGGTAGCAGGTGGCCTAAGGACACAGCTGATGATGCAGTCAGTTTAGGTTACCCAAGGCAGTGAAGTTATTTTCTTTGACTCTATCCATGCTGCCTTGCAACAGTTGCATAAGACAGCTTAACATTCACCCTCCCTTTAACGTCAATGGTAAGCCACTGCTGAGGGGCCTTTCATATAATATTGCATGCA
This sequence comes from Pachycephala philippinensis, assembly GCA_013397055.1. Lineage (NCBI taxonomy): Eukaryota > Metazoa > Chordata > Aves > Passeriformes > Pachycephala > Pachycephala philippinensis. Next base: position 455,338 of record VWZT01005777.1, on the reverse strand, counting down.
TTTAGAACTTTAAAGGATAAATCTAAACAAACAGGAAACCTGCCTGCAAAGCTTTTGGGCTTTGTAGAACAGAAAGTCTGTTCAAAGCCTTCCTCTTCCTGCTTTAGCATTTTTTTAATAAGTGCTAAAATATTCTGATGTAATAATATAATTCGTATAATTCTTGACTAAAATTTTGTGCCAGCCCGAGTTGTGATTTTAACCTTCCTCATGAATGGGCAAGGCTAAAAATGAAGTATTTGAATTAAATGTATTAAATCAAATATTCCTCGTCTATAATCCAACATTGAAAGAAGTCTGTTGTTTTTTCATCTTTCCTAAAGATCTTATGATTAAAACTTTAATATTTGTTTTCTAAATAGATTCTGAAATATTTATTTAATAGTCACTCTGTTGGTGACCATTCCTGTCATTAAGCTTAGATGCAAGGACAGCCACATGAAAACAGCAATGACATAGACCTGAGTTTATGCAATAGGAAGTTTTGGAAGTGAAATGAGCTGTCACAGAAGCCCATCATGCATCTTCCCTCTTGCTTCATTTTCACAGGGTGTCAGCACAAGCCTGCAATGCTGTGATGAACTTGAGAATGATTTTACAGCCATGATATTTTTAGGTCATTGCAGCTAGGTATTGAATGAATTCGCCACTCCAGCCAGTCCTGGTTGCTTTATTTAAGGGAAGGGGCTGCTGTGAGCTTCAGTTCCAATTCTCTGCCTTGCTGTCCTACTTGTACCCCCCAGCTGCTGTTCTCTGTTTTATACCCTGCAACTTGTTTATGAATTTGAACTAACTATTCTGAACTATTCAAGTTTGAACTAACTATTCTGAACTATTCAAGTTTGCATACCTGTCACAACAGATGCAGTCAGAAGAGTTTTGGAATGAAAATGCAGAATGAAACATGGAAGTGCCATTGGAGGACATTAAGTTTTTTTTGTAAAGACGGCACAGGAGAAGCAACAACTGTGTTTCTTCTAGCATAAGGACTGTCTCCTTTACACAGCTACAGATGCCACGTATGAAGTTTTATCTTACATGGAACTGGAAGAGAAACTCTGCATCTGTACTGTCAGCATGGGCCATGACCCTACAAACACGTGAGTACTCACACTGCCAGAGCAGGCAGTGCAGATGAAGCCAGGCAAAGCTGTTGACCGTCCATGACAAACTAGCACTGCTACACTTAACCACGCTGTGATGGAGTGCCTGGCACAGATCAGCAGTTTTCTTCTGGCATGCTTTACAACCCATCACAGGTAGAAGGCAGAGTAAACTCTGAGTAACTAGAATTCGGGGGGTGTAATGATAACACAGTCCTGTCGCTTGCTTGAAGGCCAGTGTTGCCTGCAAGCAGCTGCATTATCATTATTTTGAGACTGTTGCAATGACTGTTCTTTGTGCATTGGAAGTCAACTACTCCCCTTACTGAAGGACAAGCCCTTTCCTCTCATCTTTTTGCACATGGCCAAACAACTACATAAGAACAGTAAGCAACAGAGATCGTCAGCACAAATACATTAGAACAAGTTTACATCTATAATTTTGTGCTTCACTTGCTGACTAACTGAAAAGGCTGACTTCTAAAACAATGCACAGATCACTGTGATAATGTGTAGTTACTTATCTGCACTACTTTTGTACCTGAAAGCTTCAGCCAAGAATTTGTGTTGCAGTGCCCAAGGCCTTATGTGAGGGGCTTACCCAGCTGCCAGCTAAGTGTTGTTCCTCAGTGAAGGAGGCCTGGTTATTATGTGCATCAGGGTCAGGTGAGAGTGAATTCAACACTGGGACTGTGTGTGGGTGCAGGTGCACTAATGGACTGGAGAGCAGCAGAGGATTGCGAGATCACACAGGAAAAAGCTGTTTACAGGGAACAAAAGGCAGAGTCCAGGGAGTCATCAGAGCAGGAAAATGAGGTTTAATTACTTTGGCAAAGCTTGCATTTCAGATTGTTTTAGTTTACGCTCCTCTCCATAACACATACAATATGGAATGAGGTAGTTGTACCCTGCAGTCACAGCAGGAAAAGATATAGAAAAATACTTCATTTTCAGGACTATGTCAAACTTAATTTGTAGTTGTCCATTTTCTGTTCATTTTCCACTGTGATCATTTTCATTCTTGCTTGCTCATCTCCACAAGTTTGTACAATATGCTAAGTGGAACATCTGTTTATCACTCATTATTTTTCTGCTCATTTAGTCAGGGTTCCTTCAGTGTGATGGATGGGGTAAAAAAAGAAAAAGAAAATTACTTTTAGTTTATGGAAGGAATATGCCCCGCTGGGGATGTCACACTTTCCTAAGAATGAACCACTTTGGAATACACCACCTCAGCAGACAGCCAAGCATGCATCAATAGAATAAACTACCTTCCTCACAGTTATCTGTTCTTGCTGGGATCTTGTATCAACACTAACAGAATGAATGCCAAATATCACATGTAAATATTATTAAATGCTCTACATATCTCTTTAGAAGTATTTTTAATTGATAGAAGTACTTCCAATTATTCATGTTTTTTATTTTATGTTTATTGCCAATACTTTTCCTTGGCAGGAAAACAACTGTTATTTGCATGTAAAAAAAAAGCTATTAGAAGCAATTTAGCCCCATGAGCATTTATCTAGGTATTTGTGTGGCCCCTGGCTATATGAATGTGTTCTTATGCAATAGGATTTAGTAATCTGCAAACAGATTTAACGAGTGCCAACCAAGAGCTCCCTAAGCAAACCTCCACACATGACAAATCAAATATACAATTCAAAAATAGAAACTCAACACAAGGTTAGAGTTTTATAGAAACATTATTCCACTGTTTTGTTACATAAATCCCTGAAGAGTGAAGAAACAGAGGAAACTGCTAGGTAAATAGGCATAAAAATTCTATTCTGGAATAATTCAGTGACTCAGGAATTTATCTGAGACACCACATACCGCATTCACAACCTTACCGTGTCCTGTTCTGACAAGAGTTTTGAACCTGTTTCTCTTTGTCCAGGGGAAACCAAATCATTATCAATTTGCTGCTCTGCTTTTGTATTCTCATAGTGACAAGAATTTAAGGAAGAGCAAGTCTCCATTAAAAGACGAGATGAGTCTGTTTTAGTGAATCAATGTTTTTGTTTGGAAAGATGATATATCAAAAAACCCAAAACCCTTTATAAGTTCTACTTCCAGAGACACTAAAGGACTTTGGAATCAGGGTGTGCAGAGGGAGGCTCTTCTTCCCAAGGGACCCTGCTGCAGCCTGGGGCTGCCAGAGCAACCCCTGCAGGTGGAGGTCCCTGCCTCGCAGAAAACCCTTGTCCGAGGTTGGCCAAGGATCTTTTGGGGTCCACCTTAGAAATGGTGGCAGGAGCAAGCCAAAGGGAAACTTCTTAGGAAGATCTCAAAAGCAAAACAGCATGAAATCAAGACAACTGATAAGAATCCATCCTAGCAGATATTTTAGATCTGAGGAACTGAAGGAAAGAAAAAGTACATCGTTCTTTATTTACAGACTCAGGTTACTTGGTATTCTGTGAATATTCTGAATTTAGGTTTGAGAGGCAGGTGGAGAGAAGGTAACATTAAGACTACATTGTAGCAGAGCAAGGATCAAAAAGGGATGAATAGCTGGGTGGCTGCTGTATGAAATTTGCTCTAGGCAGAGGACGAAATGGAAAGCAATCAAAGTGAAACTGCCACATGTGCAGCAGCAGAACCTAAAGTACAAGCAATAGAGGTACAAGGAGGAAAATAAGCTTAAGTTGGGTGAACTTGGAATTATTGAAAATTGGAAAACTAGATTCTTATCCTCAGGATTTTAAAATGAGAGCAGAAGAAAATGAGAAATTATTTGAAATGGGAGAGAAATTGCAGCACCATGTCTGTTATATTTAAGAACTAAACAAGAAAAGCATGGAGAAGGAAAATCCAAGGAGTTAACACTTACACGTTTACATTCATGATAACTTTATCTTACAGAAAAAAGATCATCAAAACCTGATCAGAGCGCCCTGCAGATCATATTCTGTGAATATCCCAAACCCCTTACATGACCTCTCACTCTGCTTTAGACTAAAGGCTGTCCCTGAGCACCTGACTGCATTGAATTGGGTTTTGATGGCTTTATGTCATTAGCAAAAAAATTGCTTTTTTAAACTTGACCTGAAAACAAACAAGACTGGCTTTTACTGCAATAGGAAGTACTGGGATTGGTCTTCAAGTGATTCAGAGATTGACAGGAAGAAATTTTATTCCATCTTACTCAGGGGACAACAACTTGGGACAAGAATATTAAAGTTTTTATGAGCGCTCTGATGAGTGCTGCAATTTTAATACCACAGCTTATACACACAATAGTACCAAGAGAGTTTTAGTAAAAAAAATACCAATTACTGTTGGAGTCAAAGCAGAGACTCCATAATTCACACAGCAGTGCCCTCTTGAAGTCTGGTGTTGGTGGCTGCAATTAACTTCCACTGCATTGGAGGATCCAGGCTGCCACGTCAGTGCAGCCTTCTGCAAAAGCACAAGCTGGAGCTAAAGCAATGGTGTTTGTCCACATGGATATTTACTATTAAGCTGAGAAAACATAAGCTGGAACCATAGGAAGACTGGAGGCATCCAGAGTGACTGAAGCAATGCCACAGGAAGGATTGCACTGTGAAAGTGTGAGTGCTCAGAGCAGGTGTGCATCACACTTGTTCAGATTTATGATGGAAAATACATCTCTTTTTTATACGTTCGTTGTATGGCAAGTATAAAAGCACAGATATGGTTTATTATGGAATGATGCTGATGCAAGGCAAATAATGTCAAAACATGCTTTCCAAGAGTAAATTGCCATAATGTTTCCTGCATTGCAAATCCTTGTATCTGAGCTCTGAAGCCTGTCTCTTGAAAATGAGAAAAATTCCCAGGAAGGTTTGTCCCAAGAGACATATCAGCATGGGAAGTTTTACCCCAAAGAATTGCTTAAAGTTTTCTTATAAGAAATTTTAAGGGGTACCTTATAAATGCCATTTCCCCACTAATTCTTCATGGGCCAGCTTGCACAAGTTCAACACTTTATTGTATCTCTACCACCCACAGAGAGTACCTATGACATTCCCATTTCTCCCATTACATCTCTGATCTCTGCCAGGTTATCAAAACTCCTTTAATAGCATGAGATAAAAATAGAAAGAAGAATTGTTTTTACTAAAGAAATATGGACAGGCCAAATATGTGATGAAGACTCTGAAGTAAGTCCTTCTATAGCCAGTTTTCACTGCTTCAAATGACCCATGCTTATGAAGATGGATCAGTAGATCTTACGAACATGTTGAGGGGAACTTAAAAACATTTTTGCATCAGAGTATCATTTGCTACTCTCCCCCCTCTCTTCCCCCCTCCATTTTAGACATCTGCTCACCACAGTTTTCACAGGCAAGTTTTCTTCTCTCTACTTTTTTGTCTTTTACCACACTCAAGCCTCATTTAAAAAGAGCACGGGTGAGTGCATTCTTTCAGGAGTCAGTGCCACATAGCAAACCACATTGTTCATCCTGAGGTAACGCTTGGAGGTGTGCCTTGTGCCCTTGACCCAGATCCTCTCCATGTCCATCCAAGAAGATCAAGGCAACCTTGAGAAATCTCATTTAGCTTTCAGAGTTGGATCAACTGTTATATCCTTTTTAAAATTAAATTTCTAAAAAGACTGAAGCAGACTGCTTAATGGCCTAGTAACCAAAGCACAGTGATCCATGGAAATCTCTTCAGCATTGCTCTGATGAGGTTCCTACACCCAGCTTATCAGCTGAGCACGTTCCAGCCACCATTAGAAAATACAGCCAAGGTCTGTCACATGCTGTTTGTTCCAATCTCTGCTCCTCACTGTCACCCCCCACCCCCACTTCTCCCCAGGGTTCTGCAGCAGAGTCCCTTGCCTTGGTAGCTTTTTTAACCCCTGACAACATAAATATGTTTGTGCTATAGGTTGGAGGATGTGTGATTTGTTCTTGGGATAAGTTTTGTTGAAAGCTACAGCAATCTCTAGCTTGCAGGAGAACGTTTCACTGTCTTGAAGACTGTCCCAGGAAAGATTCATCTCTTTTCCAGGCTTGCATGTGAAAATTCACTTACTGACCTTCAGGTTTGGCTGAAAACTCACCAGGACACCAATGTAGAGCAGTGGGCAATAGATTAATTGAGAGTGTAGGACTTTTTAGACAGTGCTGTCCAGTGCTGCTATTGCTAAAGGTGCTACAGGCACGGCTGCTCTTGGCAAAGTCTCAGGAGGCCCCTGAATGCCAGCTCTGCTGGTGCCCCCAGTGCTGTGAGACAGTGCAGGTGCACAGCCAGGTGAGCTCCACAACAGAGGCAGCACCCACACGGGGCAGTGCTCAGGGCAGCCAGTGTGCTGCTTGCAGCCCTCCTCACAGCCCCACTGCTGCTGGAGCCCAGGGGAAATGGTCACAGTGCACCAAACTGCCCCACACCAAGTGCAGAGAACAGTCAGCAATTGCCAAGTGTGTGTGGAGGAGTTTGCTGTGCACTGTTGTGTGAAACAAATACACCCTTTGAGAGCAAAATAAGGGTATCTGTTCCCCATTCAATTTCCCAAACGCTCAGAGTACAAGCTACTAGGTTTTTGCGTGTTAAAAATGAAGGTCTGCAGAACCTCACAGAAGCATCAGCATGCAAAATGTGGGTGTGGCATGAGGACCACTCCTACCCTCCAGAAGCTGGTTTTGGAGAGGTCTTCCTTTCTCTGCAGTGCATTGAGGCATTTTGTTCACAGCAGAACACTCATTGTTGTACCAGATGACAAGGTTGAATAACTTCTCATCCCCAGAGGCTGCTAACCAAGCTTTGTTACAGTTTAGTGCTGCTCTGGGAAAACCTGAGGCATTTTCTTTAGCACACTATTAAATGGAAGTTCCTCTGTTTAGGTATTTCACTGCTGGCTGGGATGCAGGACCCTCCTGCTCATGCTTTTCTCTCCCATAAAGTTCTGAAGAACCCAGCAGGGGTAGGACTTCAGTTTTTCTGCCTTGGGAAGTTAACACCAGCATACTTTGCCCACCCTCCCCCAATACTGAGGCACAAGGATTTTCAGCACAGTAGCTAAAATCTATTTTGCTCCTCAACAACATACTTTCAGCATATTTTTCTTGCACTGAGCTAGTGAAGTTTTCACTTGTAAAATGTTTCCAAGTTAAACTGATCTGGTTCCTCCCCCCCAAAGCCATCCATGATGTTTTTTCCTTTACACAGAAGCCCCACAGAGCACCAACTCAACTCTGCTCTTCTAAGATACCCTTTAGGGCATCTTCCCACAGATGATTGAATCTGAACTCCAGATGTCTGCAGGCACAACCTGCAGCAGCAGATAATTAAAGTACAAGCAATACTGTGTGGATTTGAGTACGGACCTGCAGAATTTCCTGGCTTAAAGCCAGAGCTCAGTAGGCCCTGTCAAGGATGAAAACAGAGATTTATGCCCTCAGTGGTCAAAGCTGAGGATAGATTCAGAGACTGCTTAAAAAGAAAAATTCAGTTTCTGGTAGGGAAACAAGAGGAGGAATATCACCATTCTGTTGCCATGAAATGAGAACAGCCCATAGACACAGTCAATATGTGAGTACTTACACAAGACACAGCCCAGTAGGAATCAGCCCCATAACCCCTCAGCTAAACCCTTTTCAGAAGGGAATCACCAATATCCTACAGGCCTCCAAGAGGTACAAGCAGTTGCACCAATATATCCTCCCTTCCCTAGAGCCTCTGGGCAAGTTTACATTAGAAGTAAAAGCAAAACAGATCCCCTTCCGTCTCTTCCTCTGCTCCTGGCAATAACATTTCACAGGGAGCACAAGAGCTTCTTTGAAGTTTCTTCACCTGCAAGTGCAGAGTGTGTGTCATGCTTCAGTGGAGTCCCAATGAGGATCCCAGATCTGCAGCTGAGCTCCTGCCAAGGGAGCTCCCAAAGATGCCACACAGGAGGCAAGTCTGTGTGTAGGCCAGTGGTTTGCCTTCAGGAAGCCAGACCCCAAAGGGCTGCAGTCAGGCAGAAAGATGGCTCATTTCAGAGGCCCACTCTGGTCTGCCAAATCAGCTTTCTCAGATGAGAGTGCATCAACTTCAAAAAATAATCCCCCCAGCAGCAAATGTTATCATTCTCTACGGGGGAAGCACACTCCTTCCCAGATTTCTTACCTTTCATTATTCACAAGGATCCCCAACCACTTAACACTGTGATTTCTGCAGCTTGTCACATTCATTTCTTCCCCACCATTCTTCCACTTGCACTCTCCCATGGGAGGTACACTCTCACTGCTATGGAAGCACTGGACTTGCCTCCCTATCTCATAAGTGCTTCCAGTTCAACCCCCTGCTTATCTTGCTCCAGCTACTCCAGTGCCTTGTAAGGGGCTTTTTGCCTGCATGTTTTGGGTAAGCAGATCACCAGATTATTCTCATGGAAGCTTCTACAGATGTGCTGTATTTGGAGAAGATGATAGAGCAGTAGCTAAATGAAAACGGGTTGAAGGCATCTCGGTTTCCTGGTGCCATTTATGTAAGAAAGAGTCCAGTATCCCCCTCATCTACAGAGCTTTCCATTGCAAGATCTCAAAGCGCTGCTTTTGACTTACAAACAACTGTGAGAGGTGAGAACTCAGTTAACGTAACAGGGAGCCCCATCTTCCCATTTCTGCCATAGCCCCAGCCTCTGGCAAGACTCTGAATTTCCTTGTTTGCCTGTTCAGCTCCACCCTACGTGTGCCTCCCCAGAACGATGGCGGAGGGGCAGACGCAGCAGCAGAGAATGATTTCGTTTCAAGGCACATGCTTAGCATGAGACTTAGAGCATTAAAGGCAGACCCTGTTCCTCGCACTTATTTCAGGAGCCAATACCTGATAAATCCAAGACTGTAATTAATGTGTTTTTTCTCTAACAAAACAACCCTAAAGCCATCTACTCCTTGTTACCAGTGCTGGCAAACTGAGGCACTTTGCTAAAGGGTAGGCAGAAGATTATGGACACCTTTAGTGCTTCAATAAAAGGAATTTTATTACAAGCTGCTCTTGCCTTTTTGTTCTCCATTCAGCATACACAGCAATGCCATCTGATGTATTCACAATTAACCTATTAATTTCTGGAAAAGAGGCATCTTAGTTTGTAGCCTTGACACAGACACGTTGTGCTGCATTGCCACGAAGAAAACAAATGCAAGGGATAAAACAAAAACAGCTTCCACAAGAAGTTTGGTCTTCTACAGTCATTGATTTTAATTGGAACACAATTCCACAGACCTGCCTTTGGGGACAGCAGCAAGAGGAGATCTCCACCCTGGAAGTGCACATGCTCTTCCTCCACAACATTTGCTGGGCAGGCACTGAAATGTGGGTCCTGAACTCCCATATCTGAGACTTGCCAGGAGAGCTGGCGTGTGAGCAGAGCAGATGTAGCTGGTGGGAGAACAAAGTTTATGAAAATAAGCTGTATTTTATTTACAGAGAAGGAGTGAGGAGAAGGCACTCAGGTCTTGCTTCATGAGACCCCCTGCTCCCAGAGTGAAACTTGCTGCCTACACCAAGTGCAAACAACCTGTGGCTGTCATCCCACCCTGGTTCAGACTCTCAAACTCCTTTGCAACACATCAGCCTGGAATAAGCAACCCTATAAACAAGGACGCTCTCAGATAGTCCCACTGGGTCAGACATTAAATGTCTCTATATGGCCAAGTCATATACAGAAGATAGAACAAAAGACAGAAAAAGAGGAGGAGGGAAAGATTCCTGCAGAGGGAGATGGCATTGATCTACTAATGGCTCCAGCCCAATTCTCTTTAGAGAGAAGTGCATCCCTCTGTACAATGTTTACATCAGTACCTGCAGTATTCCTGCTCATCTTTTGCCTTTTTAGAATCCATGTTAGCGGGTAAATACAAGCACACAGGGCATTAGGCTGATCCCAGATGAAGGCTGTGTGTGTTAGGGCCGGATCCAGCCACACCACACCTGCCAGGGTGCCCACAGAGCCACGCTCCTCACATGCCAGCATCAAAGGGGTGAGTCTAGACTCTCCTGCCCTAGGGTATGTGCAACCTTGCCAAGGCCATGCCGAGACTGTTTAATCCTATTAAAGCATAAGCTGTAAGTACACAATACTCATTAAAAGAAAATAGTTTGCTTTGTTCCTGTGATCTAAACCCCACAGCAGCAGACACTGTGGGATAACCCACCATTATTGATCTCTGCAAGCAGGGCTTGCCATTCCCAGCTCCACTGACCTGCTCTTTGCTGCCGTGTGAAAGATCCAGGTTTGGGATCCCTACTCAGGACAAGTGCCAGAGCTAGGGCACATGTATTTCCAAAGGGAAATTGCAAATATGAGGGTCCAGCTAGTCCTTTGGGTGCTGCTTTACAGGCACACAGGGCCCATACAGAACCACAGCCTGTTGTCACTGTCCCCACACTGCCCTTCTCATTGAAAAAGTACCAGGCAGACAAAATGTTAGCTGGTTGTATAAGTCAACAAATAAATCTTTTAGGAATAGTAATTATTTAGCAAAATGTGGAAAAAAAGATCTAGGTAGATAGGCTGTGCAAACTCATCCAGATCTCTTAGTGTGTGGAAGGGGCAGGAATGCAATAGCAGGTGGAGCTTGTCTGCAGGATTCAGCTAAAGCACAGGATTCAAGATTTCCAATGGTTTTAGCTGTCTCCAGCACATGATTTAATTTGTTAAACTACTGAAACATGAAGAAGTTCTCCCCTTCCAAAACTATTTATTTTTAAGATACTTGTGCTGCAGTGCAGCACGCATTGTTGATTACATATCACCTTATTAAGGAAGTGATGAAATCAGCCTTGTTGCTTTTGTTCATTCCACCTATAATGATCTGAAACAATTCCTTCCAGTCTCATGCCATTCGGAAAGGCAGAGCTGTTTGTATCCAGGTAACCAGTGCTGGCACCACAGAGGTTGCTGCAGATGTGTGCCCAGGGACACATCTCCCCTGAGCTCGTGAAAGGGCCCAGAAGGAAAGGCCAAACCCTCCTAAAGCAGTAATACATCTGACCCTATAGAAGCCTATAGAATACAGTTTTCTGCCACATTCCCCAGAGAAGCCCGGTAGGGGTGTCCAGGTACTTTGTGGATACATAGAGCTGTGCAACAACAAAACCCCACCAAAAAAACCCCAAAAAAACAAAGAGAAAAAGAAGCAGAAGAACAGCAGCAAGGGGAAGACATACATATGTATGTAACCAAGAGTTAAATGGTTTTCAGTCCTTCATGCATATTTCCCATCCTCTTTCTCTGCATGTCCAAGTACTAGAGCATTGCCACCCTGTCTTCTGATAACAGAAAGTCTGCCCCACAGTCATACCCATAAAACCTGTTATTTAAAGGCACTACCAGCTGATCCTGCTTCCCTGCCCCTCAATCAACAGAGGGGTCATTCTTCCCTCCCCCTGGGTGCTTGCCCCATTAGATCTTCACTAAGGGTATTAATTCACTCTGTTGCTGAAGAATCACCACAGATCTTTCCATGCTCACTGCAGCCACTAAAGGTTTAGATGAAGCAGAAATCCCCCACTCTCTTTACCCAGGAATGTCTTTTGAAAAAAGTGATATCAAAAAACCCCATGAATATAATATGTTTTACAATTAAAAAAAAAAGAAAATTACAGAACACACCCCCTTTACATAGCCAACTGTGAGTGGTTTTTTTTTTCCCCAGAGGTCGTGTAGTCAGTTATTTCTTAAGAAGGTGCTTTATATGCTCTCCAAGGCAGCGTTCATAGTATCCCACATATCCTGGCTGTTGCTATGGAAATCATTCCTCCGTAAGCTGATGTGCAAATGCAGGTCTCATTGCTGAGCAGAGAGGCTAAAGGTGTGCATGAGTCAAACTATTTGCTGTGCATTATTCCTCTGCAGCCTCGCTGCTGCCAGGGGACAGGAAAGGAACAATTAGTGTCTGCATGGAGGGTGCCTGTAACAAGGAGCTGTGGAGGGCTAGCACTGCTGGGGAGTCACAGGAAGGCAGTCACCTGCAGCCAAGCACAATTTAGTCATCCAGCTCACCTGCCCTGGGCGCCATGGAAGTAACAGGATACAGGTACAGGAGGTACAAAATAATTCATGATGTTTTTAAACATTTCAGGGGGAAGATAAGTCGCAATGTACCATCAGAGCCAGAAGGTACAGTCCCCTGCCCTGTCTGTAGGCCTGTGATCCCTCAGAAAATCAATGACAAAATTAGGCTTTTAACAAAGTCCTGCTGGTGGCTACAGAGAGCCAGAGACTGAAGAGTGCTGGAGATCCCTCTGACTCTGGTGAAACAGCAAGACCAAAAGGGAAAAACATCTACAAAAATGAACCTTCTTCACATATGCTTTGTTTGGCAACTTGACTAAACATGGTTTTCGTGCTCCTGACTACCTATGAATAAGCATTAAGGCGGATATTGGAGTACTCCCAGTCAAAACACAGCTTGATGCCAGCAGGCACTTTTCAGAAACAACTGCTGCCCTTTCCAAAGCAATAGAAACAGAGGAACCTGCTGCCTCCAGGACTCAGCCCTTGACCATGAGTGGAGATGCAGCCCTGGGAGCAGAGGGCACATGGGGGCAGGTGCAGAGCTCCTCTGTGCCCCACTCCAGCCAGGCACCAGCACTTCTCTGCATATGGGAGGCTGGGAACATTTCAACACAAGCATCCCACACCCCTTCCCCCCTTCCCTGGAATACTTGGCAGTAATTTTCATAGATACATTGCAACAAGTAGGAGGTCTCAGGGCAGCCCCCATGCCTCAGTGGTTTCTTAGTCCATCTCTTCTGCAGCCTGATGGGAGGAACTGGGATCAAAGAGGGAACAAGGGGTGTAATGAGCTCAGATTTATAGCAGGTTTTTAAGGGGGGAGAGGGGAGGGCTTTTTTGGCAAATGTTAGATTGTCCATCTGAATATTCAAGGGGTTTTTTTCTTTCAAATGAATAACTAGAAGGCTGTAGCAGACAAAGGCAGATCCATCAAAAAAAGCAAACATGGGATTTTTTCCTTCATCCCCCCGAAGAAATTGCTCCTGTGGAAGATCAACAAGTGGTCCATCACACAAACTTCAGGTTTCTATTCACATCTTACCTCCTTTATCACTGCTCTACAGATAACAGGTGCTATACCCAACCTCTCCTCTGAATCACCTTCTGTCCTAGACATTAGGGAACTCTTAAAAGCCAAGAAAACAGCTTCAATTACAGAAGTTTGTGAAGTCTTTTCAGAACT